>QJNV01000145.1:0-136323 GCA_004155935.1 Monosporascus sp. GIB2
TTGATTTTAATTGGGTGCATCGCCGAAAAATGGGGATAGTATCCACCATCAAAAATAAAGATACCTGGGGTACAAGCCCCAAAATACATTTTCGGAAAAACCTAAGTATCTTCAGCATCAACAGCCTTTGTTGAAGTGTCCCGAACACCCCCTTAGAAATATATATCTATATACTTAGACCCTATAAAACATAGAAGGGCGCCTTATATACTGAGCTCGGAGAAATCACAACGTAATAGGGGACTTGGTTACTCAAGGGAGGGTTACACGGCAACCGCTTTTAGGTAAGTACCTGTCCTGGCGCTAAATTACTAACATGGGAGTTATTGGTCCCGAAACTTGCGTAAGCCATAGTGGGCAATCTAGTCTGCCTGCCAGTCATGGAGACTTCAGAAACTAATGCAAACCACTCTTGTCCATTAATTAGAGGTAGCAAGGCCAATAAAGCTTTCGAAGCCGGGCTGACTAATGATAAGTACGGACGATTTGCTAATAATACCCCAAGGCCGGTTTCCGCCTTCAACTCAATAGAACTTAATCTATTATCGGATGCAGCCGATCAAGATCTTGCATCCAGTCTGTTCTTCTGCCACGGCTCCTGGGGTCGTTATTCTGCCTTCTGTATCCCTTTAGCCATTCTTAATGATATAGAAAGGTGTTTTCCTGAGTTCAGATTCTAGTAAGCTCCCGCTTCTTCGTAGGATACTTAACAATGCCTATCTTCTCGTTCCTCACTATTTGGGAACCAGCTTCTATGTGTGGTTCGATACTCCATATCACTCAATTCAGCGGATAAGTCAAAGGATCTAGCCAGAAGATCCACGTTGATATTCTAGATGCTTTTGAAATTCTATAAGGATAGACATGGCTTGAGAAATTGCTCATCGTGAGCCGCATCCATGCATGTCAGAGCACCTGCCTCATCCGATGTTGACTTGGCTTAGCATTAGCTCGCAGCCCACTCACAGCCAAAGCCTGCTGTGCATGCATATTCCGCAAACCGCACTTTCACCACGACGTGAGATTCGCTGCGGGGACCGTAGTCGGGTTCCTAATAGGGTATATAAAAGCCGCGAGGTGGCTTAGCGTAGGGCGGAGGGATGGGTACACGTAGACAGCGCACAATTACCGATAGGTAACTTTGTAGACATATATAAGCTACTTTACACCTTGAGCCATAGGCTTAGGACTTATCCATGGGAGCCCACGAAAATCATGCGTTCGACATGTGGATGATTCCTTCCTCGCCTTAAGGTAACGTTGCTCCCAAGAACGTACCAAATTATCATTTTAAACCTGCTTGAGCCCCCCATACAATTTGGCACTCTGTTGATACGTATATCGGCGCGTGGTTCAAACAGGTCCAATGTGGCATATAAGGACTAGCGAATATAGATGGTAGCTGCAAGAGGTGAAGGATCGGGAAGAGGGACTGGGAGGCGGAATGAAAGTGCTGTTCCATCTCTAAGCCCCCTTATGAATGCTCTTGGCATCATGAAGGTTTCGATATCTAAAAGGCCCGAGGCTGTTATCGGACTAGCTGCGACATATAATCGCCCATGTAATCAAGCTGTTTGATAAAACAGTCTTCGAAAGTCCTTTTCTTTCAAATTACTTACATAATCGGTGCGGTGTCTCTCTGTCCGGGTTATCACATGACCCACTGGACTTCCGCTCGCCATGTGCCCACCCCCCAAGCGGCCGCCTCCGGCCCTTTTCAAACAGCGGTCAAATACCTAGGACTGGTAATCGGCAGGCTATGGAACATTCTAGGTGTATACTCCGATGCACATATGATCCTTTCGCATTACTTATGTTTTGTCCGCCGGCTCAATGGTAGAATGAGCTACTTCCTTCGTCAGGGGTCCCTGCAACGGACACATTGCTCACCTTCAGGAAGTGGTAAAGCTCCTCGGGTAAACAGGCTCATAGTGTCCCCGAAGCGGACCGATGGGGCATCACCCAAAGCAACGTTAGTACCAAGTGCCGGTACCGGACCGCGGGGAAAGTTATGGCGCTTCTCATTGGAGCGCAGTTCCCTTTGCCAAGAGATCTTACGGGCGTCTCTTCGTATATTCTTGATGATAATTAGAGTAGCTATAAATATCTGAAACTCAGGTATTCGTCCGCCCGCGAGGCATAATTCATGGAGGAATCTCACCATTCGCCATGATACGAGAACGCGGCGGCGACGAGATTAGGAAGGAAGAGTAGACAACGGCCCGCACGCCATGAAGTTGGCTATTGCTGGCGCACATTGACTTGGGGGTCATTGCAGGTTGTTAGTTTACAGAATGCGAACACCAGATACAAAATCGCCATGAATGTAACTAGGGTTTCTGACTCGCACCCTTTGGGATAGAAGACGCGACGCGGGTTACTTTTCCGCGACTGTTCGGCAGCCGCCTCACTCGAGAGGCTCACGGCTTCATTGATGATTATAACCTTCCGTTTCAGTCCAAGGGGCCTATTTCGTGGCTTGTGAGGAACTGTTTCGGGTACACTGCCTCCTGTACCACCTTCTGTTCTGCGCATCGCCTCCATCCAAAAAGTGCAAACTTCTCCTTTATGGGCTTGAGTAATATGAGGGCATTGCGACACCAATTCTCTCCGTGCGCTGTGTATAAGATGAGGGTTTTTCCGCCGTTGTTCGTGAACATGTTGCACGGTATCAGCCAACAGTCATCGAGATTCAGGGGCAACAAGCGGGTTTCCACTACCGACTTGCTAGCATGAAGCTCCTCGCCAGCCTCCCCTACCTAGCCGCCCTGGCGAACGCCGCCGCCGTCGAACTCGGCCAGCGGGCGGCGTCGCCTCTCGATGTCAAGATCGAGATGGTCGGCAACAGCCAGATCAAGGCCAGCATCACCAACACGGGCTACAAGGGCATCAGGATCTACAAGACGGGCAGCATCCTCGACCCGCGACCCATCGAGAAGGTCAAGGTCTCACACGGAGGTAAGCAGGCGGCCCCCCCCCCCGGGATGGGGTCCGTAAGCAAACAGCGAACGGTTAGACTGACGTGAGTGCTTCTTCATAATAGCCGACAAGGTCCCCTTCACCGGCATGCGCGTCTACGTGAAGTCCTCCCTCGCGGACCCGGAGGAGGACTTCCAGACCATCGCCGCGGGCGAGACTGTCGAGGTCCAGTGGGACGCGGCCGAGGTCCACGACCTCAGCGCCGGCGGCGCCTTCGACTTCGCCACCGAGGGCGCCCTGGAGTACACGTATGCCGCGGACGGCAACGAAACCACGACCGCGGAGATCTCGGGCGCCGCCGTCTACCGGTCCAACGTCGTGCCTGCGCAGGTCGATGGTGCGGCGGCCGCCAGCGTGCGCCGCGCGTTCCACGCCAAGACGAAGAAGCGCACCACGGTCCAGGGCGACTGCGACAGCGCGCAGAGGAGCGTGCTCGAGGACGCCCTGGGACGGTGCCGTGCCTACGCGGACGGCGGCGCGGTGGCCGCGTGGACGGGCGACGCCGGCAAGCTGGAGGAGTACTTCAAGTCGTCCTCGGACGAGACGCGGCGGACCGTGGTGGACGTGTTCAACCGGGTTGCGTCGGAGTGCGGCAGCGCCGCGGGGGGCGCGTCGCGGACGCACTGCGCCGACATTTGGCCGGGGGGAACCTGCCACGGCGGCGTCGTCGCGTACACTGTCCCCTGGGAGTCGTACATCGTCTACTGCTCCAGCTGGTTCGACTATCCCGCGACGACGGGCGACTGCCACGGGGTCGACCGCCCCTTCATCGTGCTTCACGAGACCACGCACCTCAGCGAGGTCAAGGGGACCGACGACTACGGCTGCTACGGCTACGACTGCGCGAGGGGCCTCAGCCCCGAGCAGAACATCAATCACGCCGACACTTACGCGCTGTTCGCGAATGCCATCGCCGTCGGCTGTTAAGGGGCTTGCCTCCCTCGTGCCATCAGGAAATAGCATCCCAGCCGAAGAGTGATGGGCTAATTAGTTACTGCGGTGAAGGGGGTTCAACGAGAGGTTATAGAGATTATACGGCGCAATACTATTGGTTCCTTTCTTAGCCTTCAAGTTATCGGCGCAATGACGAGCGAAGCTCCCTACCCGTATGTAGACCTCGTTCTGGCCTCCTCAATTTGCACCTGACAGGTTTGCTGTGACGCAGTCTAAGTCAGCTCCTTAAGAAAAGATTATATATAAACTAACTGAACAACACCCTGACTGTTAGGAGAACAAAACAGCTGGATCATTTTATGAATTGTGTTTACGGCAGGGTAGCATGGTTGTAGTAATCAGCTCCTGATAAGCTGCTCTTGCGAGTGGCTAGAGCTTCTAGGAAGCACTAGGAACTCCACGCCCAGACCAAATAGTTCGGTGGACTGCAAGGCAGTTCTGGTTATTACAAGTGTAAAATACAAGGGCGGTCCACAGCCACGAGAGAGGCGAACTCACTACGCCCGGAGCTAGCGAGACCAATATACACCGCACTACCAGCAAGGGCCCGTGGCTACTTGTAGCCAATGTGATCATGGAGGATATAGTATCTACCTTGGTACCCTCAGGTTAGATACTCAAATTCATCCTCGCACCATATCAATCAAACGCCGACTATACCGCGGCCCATCGCAATACTGTCAGTTAACCAAGACATCGACCCTGATTACGGCATACATGGCACACAGAATCTCACGGCACACACCAAGCACACAGCGGAAATGGCAAGTCTTCGATGTTGTCACAATTCAAGGATAGCACATACAAGAATGGGTGATAATGATGATTTGGCGCATATTCCTTTTGCTTGCTCCCAGCGCTAAAACATGCAATGCTATTCGATTCGATGCAACGCAAGGCGGTCACTACGCCGTGCGCCAGACCCCGTAGACCCTGTGATAATGATGATAATGACAATGACTACAATGAAAAAAGGCCCCCCTTTATCCTCTCGAATAATGCCCGGAACGCCAAGCGCTAAAACCCCCACTCAAAATGCAATGCATTCTCCAGCCCTGTGACACGATGTGATGGATGGCTGGCGTAGCACGGCGCCAATGCCATGTGGCGGCGCCAGGGCGAATCTGACGAGCTGCAATGGCCCGCTTGCCGAAGAATCTACGTACCACGGCTGAGTATCCCGTGCTGAACGAAGTTCTATCGTGCTATCAGACTTCATCAGATCGCGGACATCCTACGTCGAGACTTTTGGTGCAAGTGGTATGGTTAGAGTCGGTTTCGGAGACGACTCGTCGAGCGATGTCGTGTTGTTAGTAGCGGATGCCGGCTGTGATGGCGGAAGGACATCTGAAATATCGTCAAGCGGAGGGGCCGGGGATCGAGGTGTTTTCGATTCTTCACCTGCGGCCTTCGACGATGGCTTCTCTGTCGAATTGTTTTCGCTCCCTCGAGGGCTGGCGATGGCGTGGTGTTTCGGTCTCCGCACCGTCTTCGGAGGTTTGGAAGACGCGTCTGCGCTCTTCAATTGGTAAAACTCCTCGTCGTCTTCTGAAGTATCGACCTCTGGTGTCACGGGGGGTCGAGTCCTTCTTACCCTGCGCTTTGTTTCGGATGCGTCCGACGATTCCAACGACAGACTTCTGCTCCTTGCGCTCTGGTAGCTCTTCCTGCCGTAGATCGAGGCGGTATTCCTCCTTGACTCTGATCTGCTGAAGGTCGGAGTTAATTCCAGCTCGGAGGGTAGCTCACCGCTCCGAAGCTTCGCCTCCATAGCCCTCTCGTGCAGCAGCCGGCCTAACGGGGGGGCCTCGCTCGTCGTCGTCCTACGGCTCATATGGCTGGCCATACTACCACTACGGCTGACTGGGGCCTTGCCTTCCATGATCTTTGCCGCCGGAGGGGGTTGTAACATCCACTTGTGACCATCTTGATGGATCGGTCGCTGTCTTACTATTGGTGGATGATAATCGTTCACTGGTGGGTTTTTCGGTGCGAAATAGAATTGATGCCTGTCCTCGTCCGTGACGGGTCTCGGCTCGACGCCTAAACTCGCTTCAATCCGGCGGTGGGCTGATGAACCCGCCTGCTTAATAGCGTCCATCAGCCTGTGGCCGGCTCTCGAGAACTCATGGCCCCATAGCTCCTCGTCTTCTCGTTGATACCGCTTCTTGTTCCAATCCTCCGATATGGATGTGGTTTGGCTAAGCGCGAAGTCTTCATGCACGACAGTCGGGGTGCTCCCCGTCACACTCGGCTGATCGTTGCCAGCGCTATTCAAGCCTCGTTGGCTGGTGTTCTTGCTCGAATTATACTTTCTCGCCTGTATGCGAGGACCCATCATGATCTCTTCTGACCAATACGGATTCGTGTTGAAAGGGTCGGGATGCTGATATGTCTCGGGGTGTTCGGCTCGAAGACGTTCCTTTTCCTTGCGTTCCTCCTTAGCCCTCTCCAAGGATTTCTGGTGGTGTCTTGCTTGCCTGCATGGTGTACAGGCGGCGATATAGAAGATGGCAGACTGGAGAGCAACGCAGAACGACATGTCGAAAATGGCTATGGCGTGTCGCCTGGGCTCGTCAGGCTAGTATCGAGGGAAAGAAATAGGTGGCCAAGCTGTACAGAACCGTTTGAGCCAGCTCGAAAGACGAGTAGATTCAAGCGACCAAGATTTTTGCCTTGGACTGCATGAGGTGTTGAAGTCCTGGGTAATCCACTCCAAGGGTGAGGGCTCGATTGCGGCTATGTGAGAGATCGAGATTTCAATTGATCAACACGTCACGACGTGCGTATAACATGAAGATTCCTGATGTGGCAGGCACATGCGAGGGGTGTCCTGTGGGAAGCTGGATCCTGGATCTTTGAGGTATGAGCATGCGACACTCGACGACGTCCGTTTCTATACGTATGATACGATTGTTCGCAAGATGGAATTCAATATGTGTATGCAGTTGGTTGCGTTGAATTGACTTGTTCTCCGATACCAAAGGAAGAGTTGGAACAATTGAATTCAAGGGAGAAACCCTGGTTACGCACGCTCCCTTTCTAAGGAGGTCATCATTGCAAATTAAAATTGGATGGGAGAGGGAAAGAGGTTATGTCAGATAACACGCCAATACTCAGAAAGTCAAAGTCAAAACGAATGTAAAGTACGGATTCACGACGTGAATAAAATTATAAACAAAAGAGTGCGGGAAAGCTAGAAGGCGTGGAAAGAAAGATTTTGACCACAAAGGTGAGGCGGATGAGGATCGATGATAGTTTCAGAGAGGCAGAAAGTGCGGGAATCGGGAATGTGAATTGATCAGGCGACCATTGATTGGAGTTCAAACTGTCAAGCCAACGCAAGGGATCATACGGATGCACATGTTACCTAGCAGGTAGGGCATGCACTAAAGCACTAGCTGCAGCTGGGTTAGGTAGATTGCTACGCCATCTATGTAGGAACACACCAAATCTTATTTAATATATTAGGTACTAAGCTTATTAGCGGGTGGCTAAGGCTTCCCCTATCTCGCCTATCAACTTACTCAACCCCGCTAGGGACTCCTCTAGGAACCGAGGGGCGTTTCATTCCCGTCGGGACAGCGGAGACGGAGACTGTTACATTCCAGCGGCTCGTGCTGCCTGCCACTTCGAGAGATCGATCTTATCCTTCTGCGCTGAAGTGCGAAAGTACGAGAATGAAACGCAGATTAAAGCCACATACGACAGTAGGTGCCTAGCTAGGTGGTCATCAATCGGTCCAATCTTATAGGAGAACGATGCCAGCTGGCCCCTCCCCACCTTTCGAAGACTCAGCCCCTCTTCGGACCCCAATATCCCTATATTCGGACTTTGCCACAGCCGCCACCAAACGCCCAACCGAGCAAATCAATTCTGGACAAAGGCAGCCTTCGAAATCCAGGGCCCAGCCATGTGTTTGATCCTTTGTCGCTGATATTCCTTCATTCCGAGACTTGTACATGCGTCGTCAAATGGACCTCTCTCGAATCCGGCGTATCTTGGTAGGTATGTATGGACCGTACGAAGTGAGTATAAGATGCAGGCGTTTTGAATGGCATCACTCGCAGCAACCTGCCAAGTCACCGGTTCCCTCTTAAATCTCGGTCATGTTGTCCGCTCGGCAGGATTGAGTGTCTCACGGCAGAGTGGGGTTCCGGATCGACCAGGGCAGCTGTGCCGCCTTACCCGTCCCAGTGCGCATCTTAGATTACAAGTGTGGACGTTATATCGTCATCAATCTGTTCTGGTCAGCATATGCCCAGGCAACCGAGTGCCACGACTGTCCGATCAGCGAAAAGGCCCTTGGTAGAGATCATGACTCTGCATCCGATAGATAGGGCTCTCTCTCATTGGCTCATTAGTCAAACTGAGATGTATTGCGAGGCCGTGTAGGCCTAAAAATGCTGTGCATGTCCATGCAACATAAGTACGAAGGTCGGAAATTTCGACAAATCAAAATGAAGCAGCTATTAACCCATAATCCTTTCAGTACCGATTTCGTAGCTGAAAGCTTATGTCCGTGCATACAACAAACTTAAAAAAGTAATTGATTTTAATTGGGTGCATCGCCGATTAACTGGAGACTGACCCACAAGCACCTTTTAAAAACACTTGGGGTACAAGCCCCATAATATATTTTCGGAAAACCTCCGTATATTCAGAATAAGCCACTGATTCTGAAAGTTTCCAAGGCTCCGAACTGCACCTCATTTCGGAGGGGGAACACCAAAGCGCCGGGTGGCCTAAACATACTGCGAATACTTAAGGCTTGTACGGAAAGACGCAAAATATCGTGGTGATAGCAAAATCCTAAAATACAGCCTCTCTTATTCATATTATAAACATTGCTGTCGAAGATTCGGAAACCCTCGTTGACCTTTTGGACAAGATTAAACCAAACCCTCTATCGATTTCCCCGTGATATTGTCCCCGACGTTCCCACCACCAGTATACTGCGGCGAACCTGATTCATCCGTAACAGCATCACTTTTGGGTGTTGAAAGGCTATTCAAACGTTGACCCCTACTGCATAGTTACAAGCACCCAGAACTATCTGGGTCTACGGCCGACTCGGCAACGGAGGTCCTCGGATTCTGTAAAGACAAGACCTTTTCCTATGCGAGCTCCACCGAATCCTTATGACGGTATTTCCTGGGTACTCAGCCTCCCTCCAATTGGGGCGTACCGGTTTACCATCAACTTGGAAACCCTTAACATCGCATGAGAGCCGTTTGGGACTTTTAAATACCCTCAATAGTTTGATGTTTCCTCGCCATGGCTTTAGCCCTATAACACCAGGAAGACCAGCTCTTTCTGGTGGTAGGGTCAGCGCTGGTTACGTTTCTTGGGCGGCGAGAAACGGAGGAACATCCAATCCCCCAAAACCCATATCCTGGCTGACTCGTGCAGGACCTTTGACAAACGAACTTAATCGGTGTCCATAGAGACCTGCAAGAATGATGAATCGTTCACCCACTTGGCCCCCACGTGTATCCCGCGTTGATTCGTAACCTGAGTCGTTGACAGCCTCTATGGTTCCAATCAGGGCGTCTTCTCTCAGTGGGGTTATACACCACCTAATGTGTCAGACCGGAAGGGTAAGTGATAAAACGGCGTGCGGATGTCACATCCAGGTAGCCAAGTTCTCTCATATTTTGGTTGTAACTTGGTTGGACGACTCACTCGAGAATGCAAAGTCAAATACACTGTACCAGGGTTAATTAGTATGACCTACCCCTTGTCTCTATTGGTAGCCCCAGTCCCGTTCCCTGGGGGAGCAGAGAGTGATCGCTTCGCGTGAGACCTCAGTTGGCGAACTATGGGACCCTGAGGTAATAAATTCGACTGTCTCAAAAAGTCCAACGCACTAGCCCCTGGTTCAATGTATATGGAGAGACCTTGGTGTGGTCTTCAGGTAATGATATACGTGGAGACGTAAGAGGAGAGGTTATTATTATTAAGAGAGAGATGACTCGGCTGCTATCGACTTCGATCCGACAGTCCAAATCAATACCTTAGAATTAAACTGAAGCCGCTTCCAGCATTTCGCCAATACGCCATCGTCCCAAAAATACTTACGAAAAGTTAAAGAGAGAACATTCTAACGTTTACGCAGTAGGGAGGAATAAGCGCATACCTCTAGCTCGAAACCCGCGATTCCGACCCGGTCCCTGACGTCCTCCTAGTGATAATAGCTAGCGGTGCCGTTGCCGCACGACTTACCGTCTTGCCTCCAGGCGAGGTCGACGTCGGTCGCCGTGCGCGCGACCCGGCAGGCTTCCGTGTTGGCCTGGATCAGCGTTCCGGCGCCGCATGTGCTGCACCGCTTCTCGGGGTCCTTGGGTCATCTCGGTGGGCCGTGGGTGCTATGGAGGGAGCTGGGGGCAGGTCGCCCAGCGGTTGTTGCTGTGGAGGGGCTTGTCATCAACGGCCACGGAATGGTCCATACGCCGTCGGCGACGGACGCGATCCGGGTCTTGCGGAGGCCGGTGCGGATCAACGCAAGGACCATAGATAACCGAGCGAACAAATACATAGTGCTGAGTGAGATAGACAGGCCGACGACTGAGTGGGGAGACAAGGGGAGGCGAAAATGAGCGGCAGCTCCCACTGTGACTTGACACATCAGCTTTTCTGCTGTGAGACAAGGGGATTGAGGTGAACGTCGGAAGCCATTCTCATTTACGTACAGTTCAGGGCTGCTTTGTCAAGCAGACGAGTATATCACTCTCTCAAGCCCTTGCAGTTTTAACGCCTCGGGTTCTCCGTATAGAGACGCAATTCCCGGCAGATGCGGCCGGAATATCGTCTATGCGCGCCAAGCCTGCCAGTCACCAACAGTGCCGAACTGTGGGATCTCGAACAGCCTGAATTATTCAATTAACCCAGCAGCCAATACCCCGGACGGAACCTCGTAATTCACTTACTTAGATGCATTCATTGTAAATGCCAAGTTGCCCTTATGTAAGGGGCACCAGAGAACCAGCCTCCAAGATGGCCTACTATCATTTCTATCTGCCCAACCTATTATCACCAAAAAGGGGCCCCCTTATTGCAAGGTCTCTCGGAAGGTCCTTATTCCTTTCCGATGCCCGATATCAATGGATCGCCCACACCAAGTGGGATCACCGTTTCCTGGATTCTACATAGCGAATTCAACCCTTCAAGAGCTGTGCAGCTTCATAGTGAGTGTGACATTTATCAAACAGTTTTTGTTGGACTTCTCCGGAGCCGAATAGGCCCTTAAATAGGAGTGGCACGTTTTTAGATTTGAGGGTTGGAAATAACAGCGAGTAGGACTTTTAAAGGCCTCCTGCAATGTACGAGAGCAGGTTGGGCTTCCAATACTTCGCCTATGGGATCTCCTTACTTCCGTGCATGAGTCATCAGAGCGGTTTCCATAAGAGCAAGAATAATACCGACACTCGTGGGCCACGAAATAAGACATTAAATATGCAACTCCTGATGCATACCATAGATATTCTACTTTTCCTGACGCGGGAGCTTAACTGATAGTCTCTTTCGCATGTTGTCACCAGGAGCGGCTTGACGAGTAGGGATTGTTTTCTGTATCCATATAAGAACGAGCAAGATTCGTACACTCCAGAAGCAACGCTGTCTATCATATCTCACGACCTCCGCTCTACCAGGAAGTACGAAAGACAACCCCAAATTCTCTTCGTATGGGACGCCTGTGTCTTGGCGGGATCTTGTCGGGATTACCCAATGACACGACATCGTCTAGTAGCGACCCTCCGAACATGAGATTCGTACTTAGCCTCCTTTCGATGGGGGTCAACTCCTTTTATCTCTCCTTGCAGATTTCGATATCAAGCGGTATCATCATCCTCTGCAGTTATATCTAAGAGAGGAACTAGCGAGCTTTGCCGGTATTCCTGCCTTCTCCGTCTCTGCGTATAGTCCGTAGACTCCTTGAATACTTCCCCTGCTACCCACTCCCAACACTCGCCTATCCGGCGATGGTACCACGAACGAAAATTATACTTATATAAGCAAGGTACGTTGGACTGTTGTTATCGTTGATATACGTTCGTTTCCTCATCCTTCGCGCGTCAGCAGTGGCTAGCCTCACTGTTCATTCCCGGCGCATACGTCATCTCCATTCATTACCAAGATCTCAGGGGCGGCGGCGAGGACAGCATCGCGATATTCACGCAATCTTCTTCAGCGGCACTGTGTACGCTCCCAGCCAAACTCGGACAGAATAATTGGGCCACCTCTAACCGCGAAGATGTATTGAAATTGCCATCATTATGTTGATATATTTCCGCATAGGACCTTTAGTAAAGTGGAATAATTGCCGGTTTTCGGTTTTCAGATTGAATAAACAAGTAGTCTTTTTGGTGGGATATAGTTTTATTGAAATATTTTATAATTCAATCCCTGCATCTCACTCAGGCTCGCCCAACTATTTCGTCCAGAGCCTGCCAGGAGAGGGGCGAGGAGACACGTTGTCAAAACGGGCAGAGAACCTTCCTATTAAATACATTCCGCTACGTCATCACCACAGTAGACGGAGAAGTCCGCTGCGATGCTCTCCCGGATTCCAAGCAATGATACCGGGACGGCGCCACATTTAGGCGCTTCGCCCAGACCAGCACGAATGGGTAAGATGTTTGGATATGTAATGCGCTGCATATCCGAGAGCGAGATCTCCAGTGGACAACCAACAACCCTTGCCTTCTCCGACACAGACGTAGCCGGGCGCGCGAACACCGCCCCCGACCTTCTACAGACGAATAAAGCGCCATACAAGATTCGAGGCCGAAGACAGCAGCATTGCAGCTTAGACGGACTGTGCTAGCTCATGCTGCCCGGTCCGCTGATCTAGCGTCCAAGACGCGCAGCAGTAAGCGTGGCAAGGCTCGGCAGCCTACCTTGAACCCCTATCCGCAAGGACCAGCTGTATGTAGATACGCACCATCCCTCAACCATCGGAACCCCCATGCAGAGGACCTCGACATACGGAATACTCGCGATAAGATACCCAGAGCGCTCTCGCAACACCCGGTTACCCAGCCAGTATGTAATTGCGTAGCAAAGGAGCAAGACCATAAAGCGCGGAAACCCGCAACGGCGGGCTAGGAGTGACCGATCATCTCAGCGTTCAGGTTCACGAACGCACCTGGATATAAACTGCCCATCGGCTGACGCTTCCTCATCTCTTACCCCCGTGCGTCAAAGCGCCAAGAGCTACATCTGGGTGCGAGTTGAGCGGACGCTCCATCACAGGGGGATGGGATCGACGGGCGGACGCCCATGAAGGATTGTCATCGACGGTGGATGCGCGATGATCGACGGAGCTACGTTATTAAGATTAAGCTCTGGCCGGAACGCCTGAGCTGCTATCCTTTAAGAGTTAGAGCTAAACTCTGTAGTCGGTGGCTGGAATAAGGCGGCTTAGATGACAGATCCCCATTGAGTACGTAACGTGATCTTAATATACTATCTGGCGGGTATATATATGGCTGGTATCAGGTTGATGGTCAGTGGATTGATTTTCCCGCTCTTTTGCAGCAGCTAGGTGTGCATACCTCAAGCCACCATTAGTTATACTAGAGCACGTAGTGGCCATCACCATGTCGACACCTAAAACCACACCTGGATAATGAATATTTTATCACATGACAATAAAGCGAGTGATATTCGTATAACAACATCTATAGAGTCCGGTCGCCCGACTCACTCTGCGACTACATATCTGGAGTCCATATTTAGCCTATCCTTGACACAAGTACCTCCTTCGTTCTCGAATGCTGCCGTCCCCTTCCATCCCACTCGGTCCAAGACCCAATGAACCGTTCACATTTTTAGGCACAAGAAAAACAAACGAAGAAACGCCATCGAAAGCTTCATCCCTTGCTCGTGCCACTATGATACCATGGGCCCAACAAGGTCGAGTGTTTTGAGTCGCGACCGCATGTATACATGGCTACAAGCCGGAACCGCCAAACATCCCTAGCAGCGCCAACCGGCGGCTGCATGATGCCAGAACGCATAATTCCGACGTAACGAGAATGACCCAGGTACCGCATTCGTTTTCGGCCAATCAGAAAGACGAGAGTGCCCTTGCCGCCCAACCCAAGCCCAAGCACAGTTGGTAGCTTGTGAATACCGATTTCTGCACCTGTACTGCGTGTCGTAATATACAAGGACGTGTTTGGCACGAAGAAAAGAGGGGTTTATGGTCGAATCTAGTGCCATGAAATGCTTTCAAATATATGTAAGAGAAGCAGGAGCTGCGGGCTCCGGATTGCTCAAGTGTTTATCCCCCATTCATACATCCCACTCTTTCTCAGCGTCGTCGTCATTGTCGTCGGTCTCGTCAGGGGTTAAGGCAGCGAACGATGAGGAGCTGCTAGTGATGATGGGCCGCTTGGCAGTGGCCGGAGCAGTCATAGGCTTGCTGGCAGTGGTAGCCGAGGCGCCATTCGTGTCATTAGTAACAGTGACGGGGGTGGCTGAGGACTCGGGAGCAGCATCCTTCTTCTTTCCCTTCTTCTTCGTCTTGACCTCGCTCCAAGACTCTTCCTGTCGGAGCATCTCCATCTGCTCCTCTTCCGATGGCACGCCCGACAGCCAGGGATCAGCGTTCTCCTGCTTGTTGTTGGTAGCGGTGACTGGAGCGGCCGAATTCGTAGGTTCAGTCCTGGGCTTGGGCTGTTGCTCGAAGGTGTCCAGTGGCTGGATGGTGTCACCCGTGTTGGGCTTCTCGTTCCAAGCATTCTTTTGACTTGCCGTGAAGGTGGAGCCATCCTTGGCGGCCCGGCCCTCCGCAATGCGAGCTGTTCGTCGCTGCTGCTCCATCAAGACCTTGCGCTCCTTCTCCTGCTCCTCGCGAATAGCCTTGGCAGCCTCGGCCTTCTTGCGGTTCTGGCGCTGCTTCTTCGTCTCGACAACTTCGGGGGCCTGCGTCTTCTTCCGCTCCTTAGGCTTGACCGAGTCGGTGTCGGTGAGGCGGAGGACCGAAGGGCCAGGCGCGGACGGCTCTAGCATGTCAGATACGTCCCGGCTATTGACAGCCGCGGCAGCAGGCGAGGTGGGAGGGGACAGATCATCGTCAGCATCCCCAGCGTGAGAGGATGGGGCAGACGGTTTCTCGGCCGGTGCGTCAGGGACTTCCTCGGCTTTAGACTGCTTGACGGACTTTGCCCGCTTTTCCTCCGACTTCTTGGTGTTGAGTCTAGTGCCACTGTGGGTGTTGGATAGCTGGCGAGCGAACTCGCGGTCGGCCTTCCTCTCAGCAGCCGCATCGTCCTCCCACTTCTCGTAGTTCGGGGTCGAGGAAGTCTCTTCTTTGGATCCGGCCGAAGGGGTCTTCGGCTTCGGTTTTTGCTTGACGGCCTTCTCGGCCTTCTTCTTGGCATCGCTAGCAAGGGAGGCAAGATCAGCCGACCGTTGTTGTCTACCGGGCTGTTTTAATAAACCGCGGGCATTGCCCTTTGCAAAATATTTCTGATATGCAACGAATCCAATAAGGATAATTACAGCCCATCCACCGTAAGTGGTGATTGGCGAGATAGCGCTGGACGTGTCCATGATGTGTGTGTATTATAGGAATGCCGCCCCTAGGAAAGGTGATCGGGACGAAGCTGGGAATTTAATCGATTGTAATGCGAAGTTGCGACGGAGGCGTGGGTGTCGGATGTATCGGTCACCCGAAGGATGAAAGGTGGCAAGATCGTCGACGAAGAGTGAGAATGTTGGTTGTCGATGGGCTTTTTAACTGCGGCTGAGAAAATGATATACGAGAAGGAGGAAAAAACCCAATGAATACGCTTCACCAACGACGGAAGTCACGTCACCGATTTAAGGAGAAGCCGGTCAGGAGGATATAGAGTAGACGAAGCTGAGATGAATTGTGATTACTGATTGAACGAAAGAAGAGAAGTGACGGGAGTTGTCGCTCCTAGATTGAAGGGAGCCGGCACTGTAGAGCTGTACGGCCGAGGCGAATTGAGGCTCAATTGATATTATCGGATGTCAAGCTGTAAAAGTAGAAGCAGAAAGACGTGGCTGAAGGGAAGGGCGAGCTCTGCTGTCACTCAGCGTTGTTCGAGGCAGAAGATGAGGAAGATTGTCGTCGCCGAGGCAGCTTTGGGGGTGATAGAATGTAGATGGGGGGAGATAGAGACGAGACAGATAGTAGCTTGAACCTTCACGCAGCGAGAGATCCGAGATCCAGGGGCTCATTCGCCATTCACCCTTTTTTGGAGCGTTGATATTATTATTAAAGTTAAGGTAGGACATCCAACCTTAGCAGTTCCTCCCCAGGCGATATTGCGCTCTGATAGGTGTTACCGTACCTGCTTGTGGTGTAATGTGGTCATGGACTGTGGCGTCCACAGGCTGTTGAGATCTGGCCACTATGGCCTTTCCTGTCACCGTGATGCACTAAGGCCGTATTAGGCTTAACGCAATCAGAAAGGGGAAAATTAACCGCTGTTTAGCGTTAAGTTGAACGGACCTTCACAGTGAATTGATGACGGATCCATACGGTTGCTGCGGTCCATCGGTTAAGTACCTAGGGGTAGGTCCGACATTCGATTATGGGGGTTATGGGGGTGCGTGCTTATGTGCGCTCCGTACTTAATCCACAAAAATGTTCAAGACCAAAATATAGAGTGTGCTGTGAATAGCTACACGAGGTAATCTTATAAAAACGAGAACTTATTAGATTGCAGATTTCGAGATCTACCTAATGCATTTGTCCTTACTATCTGTGCTTTTTAGCCGAGGCAGACTGAGAAGTGGCAGGGAGCATCAAGTCAACAGGTCAGATTTCTTTTCAAAGGGACAACCCAGACCGGCTATGGCACACTGTAAAGGAATCACTTTGACATATCATGCATGCATCTTGGCGTCAACCAGTCTTCCATACATGTTTCCGGAAACGGCGCAATCATCTGGCGTATGCGGGCCAATCTATCGCGTCCTATCTGGTGCGGGCTCGGGGTTGCACAGCCTCGGAACGCAAGGGCCGCTGGTCGCACCTCGCACACGATGTCTCACGAGGGAGAACGTACCTGCACCTTACATGACAGCCAAGTGTTACGGAAGCATTTTGTGACGGTTGAGCCAGAATCTGATGCCGGTTCTAAAATTGACGTTCGTTGTGCGTCCGATGATGAGTCTGTATAAGTTTGGCCTTGAAGGCGTTTCCCTAAAAACAGGTAAGGGGAAAGGGGGTAATGACTGATAAATTATGCTATTAAGCTTATCTTTCTTAGTGCTGCTACCATGTTTTCTTACCAATAATACCGTTCATACCAATCCCGCCCGGCTTGCCGTAGCCCTCCGGCGGTAACCGGCACGGGCAATTGTGTGTTTTTCCTCGATGATATCTGCCCTGCAGGAACAGTCGCGGCGTCTGTCAAACTCTTTGGGTCAACTGGTGGTTGCTCCGAGTAGATTTTCTGCGTGAATGTCTCTCCGTCTTTTCTTCTTACTAGATGCGAGTCACGATTTGTCCAAGTAATTAGATGCCCCCATTTAACTGGACCTGGTAAGATCAGCTGAGATAAGAGAGTGCTCCCCGCAAAAGAAGAACCCCGCGTGGAAGAAAGCGACGCCGCATTATTAGCACTTGGGCTGAAAGCCATCATACCTTTAAAAGGCCCTTTGAACTGCTCCAATTTCGTCTGAAGATATGGCTCCGAGGAGCAGGGTCATCATTGATACCGACCCAGGTGAGCTTAGAGACGGATTTAAGGTAGCGGAACGAATGTACATCAACTAACGCCTTGGTAGGTGGTGACGATGTCCTGGCCATCCTCCTGGCCCTGGCCTCCCGGCCGGAGGAGATAGACCTTCTCATGATCTCCGTGACGTACGGGAACGTGCAGGTCGAGAGCTGCCTGCGGAACGCCGTCGGCCTGTTCCACGTGCTGGACAAGGAGATGGAGTGGCGCGAGTCGCGGGGCAAGCCCCTTGGGTTCGACGTGCTGCGGAACTGCAGGCCCATCGTGGCCGTGGGCCCGGAACACGCCCTCGAGGAGGAGCTGCTGATGGAGGACGGCTTCCGTGAGTTATCGTGGGCCATTGTGCCGCATCGCCGATGAGTGTTGCTACGGCTAATCAGGAATACTACAGATGGTGCGGACGGTTTACATGGTGTCCATGACGCTGTGAGTGAGGCGCATATGCCCCCCATGAGCGGCTGCATGACTGACAGCGAACAGCATCCTCACCTCTCACCTGCTGATACGTGGAAAGCGTTGTTCAAGGATGGCTTACCAGCTGCGGAAGAGGATCCAGCGTTCTACCGGTACTTTACACCATCCAAGACACCAGCACACCAGGAGATCCTCCGTATCCTGAAGGAGGAGCCCGCGGGCACAATCACCATCTGTGCCGTCGGGCCCCTGACCAATCTGGCCATGGCTGCGGCGGAGGACCCAGAGACGTTCCTCAGGGTGAAAGAGGTGGTCGTCATGGGAGGCGCGGTGGACGTCGAGGGCAACGTCACGCCCGTTGCCGAATTCAACACATATGCGGACGCCGTCGCTGCGGCACGAATCTTCGCTCTGACATCGCCAACACCCTCGTCGACGATGCCTCCCGTTCCCAAGGACAAAGCCACCCTTGCGCCGTACCCGGAGAAGCTCTCGAAGCAGCTGGATCTGAAGCTGATGCCGCTCGATATCACGTTGCCGCACCTCCTGAACATGAGCTATTTCCTCGAGACTATAGAGGAGCAGCTCGCCATCGGCAGCCCGCTGGCCACCTGGATCAACACGTTCATGACCGGCATCTTCCGCCAGATTACCTCCATGTTCGGCACCGAAGTAGAACCCGGGCTCTCGCTCCACGACCCGCTTACGATCTGGTACACCCTCGACCCGCAGAATCCTGGGTGGAAGCTGCACAAGGATGCACCGGAGGATATCCGCGTCGAGACGTCTGGCCAGTGGACGCACGGGATGTGCATCAAGGACCGTCGTTGCAGAGTGCGAGCTTCAAATATAGGCCTGGATGAGGTGCCCGGTGACGAGTTCGGGTGGCTGAGCGTGAAGAGGGGCAATAGGATCAACAGGTTTGTTGAGAGCCCGGGTTCCGAGGCCTTTGCGCCATTCCTAATGAAGCGACTGTTTGGGTGAGGTAGATGAGCAGGATTATATAGACGCATAGCAGATAGCATAGCAGATAGTGATGAGCGACCCAGTGGAGTGCGCGCAAAATGGACGGCATAAAAATGGTCAGCAAGACGCAAAATGTGGTATCATTAGACAACGTGCGTACCCTATCGAGTAACTCGTAAAACCATCTTTCAGAACACGCGTATCCGCACCTTTCCCTTAACGCCTTGTATGCAACCAAGTAGAAACCTCACACGCTGGGGATAACGTTGTCACACCCGAGCCATAGCCGCCTATATATGCTTGATGCCTCCGATAGCCGAGCCTTTGACCGCTTTCCAGTTGATACTCTCATCGAGTGGCTCGTCAACCAGTCCTACCAGGCAGACGTTGTCGCCTCGGACTAGGTACAGACCTAACGGGATCTCTTCCGAGGGCTCATTGTCGTCGGGATCGCGGATCACACGCTCGACCGTCTGGCTGAGCACCTGGAGAGGAGTTGAAGTCAGTCGCTAGTTTCGAACCGCGCTCCTTTGTAGATCTTAGGGCTTGCTTAACTTACCAGGTTGGTGGTCTGGTCGCAGCTCAGAAGCTTCCCCACCAGGGTTCGTGAATCGGCCGTGATAATGCACACCTTCTCTAGGGGACTTGTCAGAATCGCGGCTGTGAGCTCTGATGCGAACGGTAGCATAAGAAGTGCGCGAGGAAGTCATTGTGCCGGAAGCAGGCACTTACTGTCGACGTAGCTGTGGAGGTTCGACATCTTGATAGCGGGTAATGATAGTCCCGATTCTTGTTCGCTAACTACCTGCCTGACCGACCTGCCGACCAGATTACTGGACTTGCCGAGTCTCGAACAGGGATTGTGTTGTGACGGTGCTAGCCAACGTTAGGAGGAGGGCGAGGTAACGTGGGAGTGTTCGTTCAAATAAAACAAATGCACGCGATCTAACTCACTGAGGTAGCTGGAGCTCGACAAGACTCCAGTTCCATGTTAAGCGGCGCTACAGATAGGGTAGGTCTTTAGCATGATTCGCCTCCGGGGCTACAGTAGCTACCTACCAACCTAGGTAGGTAGTAGGTACCTAGGTACCTATCGGACCCCGCCGATCGGAAGATCGGTGATGTGTTCTTCCGTGTTCCTACCTATACCTACCTAGGCAGGTATCCATACGTGGATCCAACCTATGGAATGGTCAATACACATGTCAGCATTCATCCTTTCGGCGCTTACGTATTTCATGTACAGCGTATATCTGTGAATTGGAAGACTGCGATTGAAAATCGTCGACTTGGCCAATGATAACTTGATAAATTTCCATTGACTCGGAGAATTAATAACTGGATGGAAGACAAGGGTTATTACGATTTGGTTGGACTGAACAAGCCTGTATAGCGCCTGGTCATGGCGGTCGTGCTCAGGAGAACATCGAACTCCTTGAATTGACGGCCAATCACTCCCCGGGTACCAACAACAGTGAAAGATTGATGAGGTAAGCACCCGACCGTTTTGTTTCAATCGAGCAGTTGCCAAGCTCTGCTGCCAAGCATGATTGGCGCAGCCCTACGGGGTAGTGTGGGATCCACTCAGGAACACGAGGCTTCTAACTCGTCCAGGGCATGCACATGCAGGGCCCAGTCCTCCAGTCGTCCGGACTACGGGGAACGGAGGACCTATCAACTTCTGGGCACAGAAAACATCCCTTCCGGTTCTGGATGGCACACGGCCATGAACCGCAGGTCTCCCTTGTTGGTCAGTTTGTACTGGGAAGGAATCAGCGTCGTCCAGTTCCCGCTGCACCAAGCTCCCAATCCTGTTTTTGCTATAATTCACTGGATCCCACTCGCTTTTGTCCAGCCCACTCGCTTCTCACCAACCGTCACAAGCTTCATTCACGTGGCCCGGTACCATCCGTTCACTTAGTCTTTGTCTCAGACTGTCGAGTTCTCTTCCTCTTTGATTCTTTGAATGTCAAGCAAACACCGAACGACTTCATTGTCATTCATAAAAAGGTCCACTCTTGCACCAACGTTGCCTCTGGGTCGAGAGCCACTTCTTTACGGACTCAGCCCTCTGGCTATATATAGAGACTGCAAAGACATTGCACAGACCATTCTTTCCATCCTACTCTCACCAACTAAGCCTTCTTGAAGGCCGCTCTTCCTGGTAGACCCGTTCGACACGGCACCGCCGCTTTTCAATTCAATACACAGCCTTCTCCACTACTTATTTATAAAAGAGCAAGGTCTCTCAAATCTTTCACCAAAACCAACAAAGTTCTCAGAACACCAACTCAATAAAGCAAGCTCTCCTACAAAACAAAAACACAATGAAGTCCCAGCTCACCGCCGCCGCCGCGGGATTCCTCCTAGCTGGCACCGCGCTCGGCTTCCCCGCGATCCCACCCCATCGGCACATCAGGGGCGCCAACGGCACCAGCGCCGCCGAGATCATCGCGCAGATCGCCCCGAAGACGGTCTCGTGCGACCTCGCGAAGACGCCGGACTGCCGCACCAACGTGGAGATCGCGCCGCACATGATCCGCTCGTTCCAGAAGTACGGCGTCACGAACGCCGCCGAGATCGCCGGCGTCATCGCCCTGACGGCGTTCGAGTCGGTCGACTACAAGTACAAGCGCAACCAGTCCCCCGGCCGCCCCGGCCAGGGCACGTCCAACATGCAGATGTTCCCGTTCAACCTCGAGTACGCCCGCACGTTCGACGAGCTGACGGAGCAGGTCGCCGCGCTCGGCCCCATCTCCGAGGTCGAGGGTGAGGACGACGACAAGAAGAACCAGCTGCTCGACCTGGTCGTCCCCGACGAGCGCAATTTCGGCTCCGGCGCCTGGTTCCTGACCGCCAAGTGCACCCCCGACGTTCGCAACCAGTTGAAGACGGGCACTGACGCTGGTTTCGCCGCCTATATGGGCTGTGTCGGTGTCGAGGTCACGCCCGAGAGAGATGCTTACTGGCAGAGGGCCAAGCAGGCCTTGAACCTCTAAGTGCATCGAACGTTCCAGATGAAGTGGAGCTGGAGCATGGCCAACAGGCTATGGATAATGATGAAAATGAATGAGATGTTCTGACAGATTCCCAATACCATGTAATGATTTTTTCCACTAATACGAGGTTGGGATATGCTGGAAAGCAATCATCGTGAATAAATCCTGTGAGCAAAATATATAGAAGCTTCAGCTCACGAAAAGACTCAAACTTTCCTTAGATGCACATCTCTGTCGGTGTCGACCGATATCCCCGGCTAACATTGAAATTGTGATCATGACACGGATGTTGGGGGTGAGAACCGTAGATGGTGAAATATCCCCTCGGGTGTCAGGGGAGCACAGCTGTAACTGGCAAGTGCAATTCTGGCCCGTGCTGCTATGAATTGGGTGTTTTAATACCAATCCAATCATTTGGAACCGGGTATTTGATGGGAGGACGGATATCCATTTCAGGTTAGCGCTGCAACCGCTCCAGTTTCTGCTGTGCTTCCCTTGGCACCCGAGGAGATACACACTACACAACTTCCTGTACCGGTAGTTTTCCAAATCGACGTATATACCTACCTTCCCATCGTGCAACAGACGCTCATAGGCCGCCTTGCCTCCGCCCCACGGCTCCGACCTTCCGGAACCCCACCCGTGGCGGTTCGGCCTCGAGCACCTGGCCCGAAGGCCCCACCATCACACCAAGTCACCCTCTGGTAGCCGCATGGCCCCGTTTTAGCCTGCGCCCGACTGGCACGTCAGTCGATCTCCAGCCGGGGTTCCCTGGGTAGTTTCCGGGTGTGCGTACATAGATGACAAGGCAGCTGTGAGTAGCGTATGTAACAATACCGCAAGCCAACGTAGATGCGCGGTCCGTCTTCTGATCTCCATAGAGCGCAGCACGGGGCGCGGTGGGAGGACTGGTCAGGTTGAATACGGGAGGGCCTTCGCCGCCGTTCAGAAATGCTCAGCTAGCTGCTGAGCGAGGAGCGCCGTTACGGTACGAGTACAGTCGCGTGAAGTAAAAGTACGAAGCCGCAGACCTAACGCCCGGGTCGTCGAGCTCCCAGTCGTGTATTTACCCGGCGCCCCGGCACTGGAAACCCCATGTAGATTGTACGAGAAGAAGTCCTGCTCGCTCGGCAAGCTATCCCGCCTTTGCTGATTGCCGAGCCCCCAACCCTCGAATAAACCAACCAAGCCGGACCCCCACCCCCGGAGCCGTGCGGGCGGCTGGTACCAAGCGAGGCACGGAAACAGCGTAATAAATTGGGGGGGCCGAGACCGGACCTCCAGCCGCGACTGGCCTCAGCTCGGCTGCCCCCTATGGCGCGTTGGCAGGTTCAAGCCAAGTAAGGCTTCATTAATATCTAGAACGCATTTCAGCAATAGGCAGCCTCAGGACAACAACATGGGCTGGGGTATCCGGGGGATGCGTGCGCCGTTGCGGTCATGCTTCGAAGTGTTCGGGAATATAAGGTGGCTTGTAAAGGAGGTGGCTGGGACGCCCTACACCTGTGGCTGAATAATAGGGAGCCACCTTCCCATATTGATATTGTAGATATTACTTACTGCCTAGTCAAATGCACTGACAGGACTGATGGCCTGCGTCTACTTCA
This sequence comes from Monosporascus sp. GIB2, assembly GCA_004155935.1. Classification (NCBI taxonomy): domain Eukaryota; kingdom Fungi; phylum Ascomycota; class Sordariomycetes; order Xylariales; genus Monosporascus; species Monosporascus sp. GIB2. Next base: position 23,644 of record QJNV01000145.1, read on the forward strand.
ACAAAAGTTAGTGGAATACAGGACCACCACCTGAAACAGCTACTCAACACCCACAAGATGCCGCCCCACCACCCCGGGGGGTTGTTTTGGTGGGGGGGGAGCGGGTGTGCTGGTTTGGTCCAGTCGCATGAACACCGAAACATACGGCACGGAGGGATCCGGGCCCTGACCCTCTCCCCGGGTTTGGAACCCGCCGGACAACCCGGAGATAACCGGGCGGTCTGTAGAACATCAGAGGGCTATACTGCTAGCCACTACCCATATTGGACATACGTTTATTCTAGATTGCGTCCCTGTTCTAGATCTTCTGTTGTAACTGTCACCCATATCCGCGAATGAGCTTATTTGATGCTATTAGAACGCTACTACTCTGCCACAAGACTCGAGTGCACGAGATAAGTGCCCCGTAAGGCGTGTTACATGCGGCAAATGGCTAATTGGCCATTTTTGCTCTCTGGCCATGCAGACGATGTCTGCCCGAGGATTGCATGATGTTGAGCGCTTCAGGTACAGGTCAATGCAGATGGGTCGAGAGGAGTGTGGTTCTATTCCCCGTAGTTCGCCAGCTATACATACACCAGTGGTGTCTTTAACGACCCCGAGTTTGTAAGGTTCCAAGACCATTCCGGCTCACGCCCCGGCGGGACTCCCTTCAGGGTCTTCTCATAACTGATCCGAGAAGTCATCAGCAAGTAACAGCATGTAGCGGTGAGTTCTCTTTCTGGTAGAACCCGCTCGGTTCCAACGGCCCGACGATTCTCGCCATAGTGCTCCCTAGGCATACGTAGATTCCACCAACAGATGGAGAATTGCCGCCCGCCTTCCTTAGCCTGGGGGAGGTTCCCCGGGCGTCCCCGTGTTCATGAAGTTGAAGGAATCCTCGGCTGAAGAACCTTGCTGAGATTGCTGCTCAGGGGCGAAAAAGCCCCATGAAGATGCGTCGAGTCCCCAGTTGGTGGTAGTATTAGCGTAATTGTCAATTGCATCCTATAATTGCATGTCAGATCACAGCTTGTAAAGGACGCCGGATGTATGGGAAAGGTAGGCTTACCCAGTCAATGCTTTGGTCAAGCGCCATACCACCACCACTGGGTAGATTCGTAAACATACTGAACGGCGAAGCAGCATTGTGGTTTATTCCGCCGCTTATACTGTCGACTGGGGGCACTGGGGAGAACCCCGTCCCGAGGCCGAGATCGAGATTCGGATAAGTTGTTCCGCCGGGTGATTGAAAGTTACTCGGGGTCGATCCGGAGAGCATGCCCAAGGTCATCGCCGCCGACTCCTCGGGTTGCATTTCAGCTTCGCCATAAGTTCCAAACAGGCTTTCGGCCTTGCTTACTTCTGGCGGAGGTGGTGGCGAGTCCGGGTTCTTGATCTTGTCCAACATGATCTCGATAATGTGTGCAGCCTTGTAACCCTCTACAGAGTCTTCCGAGATGGTCTTCCATAGATCTCGCGCCCAGTCGAGGGCTTCGATCATATCTCGGCGCTGTTCTGGCGTCCAGAAGTACATGGTCTGCGAGTCTTGACGCCGGCCTAAAACAGCGGCTTGGTTGTCGTGGCGAAGGTCCAACATCACGAGCATCGTCGGCAGCAAGGTGTCCCGGGATGTTGACTGGACGTACCATTTCATCGTGCGCAGACGCCCATTGGGCTGACACTCGCGGTAAACGTTTCGGAAATTAGTTAGGGTTTCTAATGATGCCTCGACTGCGCTGCGGCGGGAGTGGGCATAGCGTGGGTTTTGCCGCGCTTGGATCATATGTTTCTTATGCAATATGCACATTATCTTGTTGTACAAGATGTTGATGTTCAGCCGCGCCATTATTAAAGTTATAGGGTCATGTGACCCCTCCAGCGGCTGCATCTTCAGATGAGGTGGAAGTTCGTCCATGACTTCGCGGAGTTTTCGATCGTGGAGCAAGATCTCGTCATATGTCACAGGTTGGCCGACTCGCGTGACTGTCTGGAGGATTCTCCCGAACTCCAAATTTATCCTTGTCTTGGCGATCTGATATGCGATAGGGGTGGGTTCCGTGATTGGTCTCGATGGAGGCAAAACTTTCGAGTCCTGCCCGAACTCCTCGTCAAAAATATTGTGAGGGAGCTCGGTATCCGTATCATGGTCGTATATCATGGTAGGCAGAGATACCTTCAAAATTGGTCAGTGGCTCCATTATTCTGTAATGTGGAAACAGAAGCTTACTTGGTAGGAGAACGTCACATCCGCCATCCGTATAAGGGCCCACGCTCGCCTCCTCATCTCCTAGCAGCACGGACATGTCAATAAGAAGCGGCCCTCGGGTGGATGCAAATCCCGATCTGTCGGGTAACGTACCCCTTGAAAAGGCGTGATTGACGGAAACCACCGGGAATCCCTGTGATAGCCCTGACGCATGGCAGTTCTCGTAATTATCGATGAGATTAGCCATAACCCCAGTTCCGCGTCCCATCGAGACGAGTATTCTCCGAAAAGGTATAGGAGTAATGTTTCCACGGTGAACTCGACAGGTTTCGTATAATCAGCAACAACTAAACACTGCACAGTTCGCAAGCGGTATTCGGCAGCCAGTTCGAGAGACCTGCCTTTCCACTCTAAGGGCTCATCTCCCACTTTGTGATAACTCAGCATGGCGAGGCATAATGTACCATACAGCAGGCCTATCCACATGATTGACGACTTTGACGGATCTTGCCAGTGAGCTCGTAACTGTTGCTGGAACGTCGGGCCATGAATGATACTGGCAGCTGTGTCGAGGGAATTGAAATATCTTGACACCAGCGTCAATATCGCAGATTTCGAGGGCAACTCTGCTCTTAATTCTACTTCCGTCGCTGGTGGCGCCGAAAGCAAAAAGATTGGGGAGTCACGGGCAGTCGCAGGTTTTGACGACATAACCTTTTCATAGCTCTTCTCGAGGTCTTTCTTGTGCGAGGCAAAGAAGTTCTTCACCTCAGCAATGTCAGACAACAAAGTGTGCCAATGCTCCTGGCCGATGTACATGGACTTCCCCTTATCCGCGTCGAGTTTCAGGATGCCCACGGAGGTTGCTAAACCGTCGTCGATATCGCTATCTTCTCCATCGTCTCTTATGGCATCATCCTCGTCCATTTCGATCTTTGCAAACGATGAGCTGTCGGTACTAGACGGGGCTGCGGCTGCAGATTTAGCGCCGGTAGCGGCGGCGGCTGCCGCAACAGAAGACGCATCGATGTTGGCACCGCCATGCATGAGACTCAATACTAAACCTTCTAAACGATCAATACGATTCTGCATATCATCAGGGCTGGAAGAAGCTCCGGCACTATTTTGATTCTTCCTCCGGCTTGTTGGAGCAGCATAAACGCAGGACTGCGTGTCGCCGCGCTTGATGCAATTCTCACAGCTCGGATGACCCCTATTGCATTTCAACCTGCCGACCTCGTTAGCACAAGGAACACTCTGAATAGCATAGATTATCAGTAAGATCGGATCATCGACTTTCGGCCCAGATCTACCTACTTTCTAGTCCGGCATGGGTGGCAACTAAGCGGCACCCGATTTCTCCGCCTGACCACCCGAAACTGCTCCTCGGGCGAGTGACCCGAGGAGGAGGTCACAGCGGAAGGAGGAGTGGGGGTCATCTCGACTGGCGGACGCGACAAGTATAAGCAAGATGATAATATCGGGGTTGCTCGTTTTGGTGTAAGGAACGTGTGCCGAACTTAGGGGAAGTCGGATGACATAAGAGCGAGGCCGCCTCGACGATTCGCCACAAACCAACTCCTACTTCGCCTACAGTTGGCAGAGGGGTAACCAGGGGGACTAATGGGTAACCTGGGACCGGCTGAAGAGTATGGGCTGCCTTCCGCCTATAAAACAACCGCTCGGAGATAGGGAGCCGCGTGCAGGAATCGCAGAGTTGGAGTCACTGGGTGGCCAGAGATCAGCGCACAAACCGGCCCCTTGCGAAATGACAACCGAGTATGTTGGCCGGTTGAAATGTATATAAAGGATGCTCTCGCGCGGCTCTTTTCCGTAACTTTAAGTTTGGGCACCTAGGTATTTGGTCCTCAATCCGAAGGATAACGTCCCACGATCTGGGTAGGCGGGCTTATTGGGACTATACACGTTTCGAACAGGTTTCGGATCCCCGCAGTCTCTCCAGAAGAGAGACAACACAGCTAGACGTACTGGTCGGCGAAACGATGTATGCGGGCCCGTACAGATGGCAGCTTGTCTTTGTATCTCAAGTTGGGCAGATATGGTCTCGCAAGGGCGGAGCGGGGTCCAATCCGATCGCCGGTATCGCTGTATTTATCCCATCAACTGATACACTTCAGTGGTGCTCTATATACACATGCGCTGGTTTCCGGGACGCAGCTTAGGCCGATGCGCAAGCGAAGGCGGAAAAGTAAACGTTGCGACAAGGTCAGCTTCAATACTGTGGTAGGATTCGGTCGCGAGATTTATATGGTTATCGAGTGTAAATGGTTCATTCTAGCCGGTCACCAGCGAAGGAGTATGGAGTATATCTCTGATGAAGTGAGCGCATTAGAACTAAGCTCGCAGAATTCGCAGCGAGATCATCAAGAAGAAGTAGTCTGACAGCTTCGAGAGTCGAGTTCCGGAACCTTGAAAGGTGGGGGGGTGTCCGGTGATTTCTGCTTTGCATGAAGAATGCGAATAGTATGTGGGTCATTGTATTTATGTGTGCATGTCTCCCACTCGTAAGTTGGGTGCAACTAGGCTGGACTAGGATAAGACAAGGGAAACCGAACGAGTCATAATGCAGGAGACTAACGTTGGTTAGTGGAATTATTGGAGTGGGGCTACAATGGCAAAGATCATCCGCGCTGTTAGGAATCGAACCTCGCTCACTATTCGCCTCCCACGCATAACTATCGGTTGGAAGCATACTAGTAGCAATCTTTCAGACCTCTCAACAGCTACCAAGAGCACCTAACGTTCCAATACCCCACCAACACTGCATGCCGTGCAGTGCTCAGCCTTACCTAGTAGCACTAGGTACGTAATCGCATGGTTGACTACAGCGGCTGGGCGGCTCCACTTGGCTTTCAAGCACAAGGAGCAGCCTATCTACCTACGGTCTAGGTAAGCATCGACTACCGACATTACTTACATCCACCTACCTTAGTATCACATCATGAACCATTCGAATGTCTCTATATAGAAGGTAGAAGCAGTTGATATGGATCGTCCGATATCAGATCCACAGTGATGTCTTGATGCAACAGGGCACCTTAAAGGAGAGCCCTTTCAATATTAACACAGCGCTCGAACATGTCCTCGACTTTTTGGGTATGCAACAACGGGCAGTTGGGAGCGATCGATAACAAGAACGTCATGTATGCCCTGTCTACCCGTATGCATGCCAACATGCCAGGGCAAAATGACTCATCGCCATCAAGCTCTGAGAGCGAAATGATTGGCAGATCAATTGATATCGCTACCAACGTTATGTATGCAGATGTTAACCGCTGTATATCAGACGACTCTCCCTGCAGATGAGTGTTAATTAGCCAACGTAGAAGTAAATGACAGCCCTGCCAGGGAGACAGCATCGAGACCTGGTACTAACAACCATTCCTGCGTCTGTTAGCCATACTAGGATGCACCGCCACCGTCACCACGACGTCGCATCGTTTCGTTTCAGCAGACGTGAAGGACAACTACGTATAGCATCGTGTGCCTGATTTACATTAGCGCGGCTAAGCTTAAAGTAGTTCACGGCCCGCCACATGTGGGAGAGTACACGCCACCAATAGGGTAAAGAATTATACCAACCGTTCGGCTCCAAAGACTTACAGCCACGCTTTAGGTCCCTACTTGGTTCCATTAACTGGACACACGCCGGAACTTGCTTACAATGGCTAGTTCTGAGTCCCAACCCGCAATCGCCGCAGAACTTATGGTCACAGGCAGGCTCTGGACAAAATAGTTGGGCCGCCTCTAATCACGAAGGTGTTCCAAATGGCCATTGTTATCTTTCTTTACCGACGGAAATTACTTTTAACGAAATATAATAATCGCAGGGCTTCATTATTCAAACCAAACCATCAATTATTATCCTATTCGGATATGGATCATTTGATTCTTATTATAACTCCAGTACTAGTACTACAAAAGGTGGCCCAACTAGTTCGTCTGGAGCCTGACAGGTATTACAAACACCCCACGAAAATCCCCGCTTCCCTTTGCGGCTACAGCGTTGGTAGGTGTTGGCCTCTGGATTCACCAGCTCATCGAAGCTGGCCCGGCGGAAGAGGACGACCACGCGGTGAACGATCCTGGAACCCATTGTTAGTATCTTGCAACACTTGCGAGATGAAATCTGTGTTATTCGGACTCTATTGAGCCTTTTTCTTTCCGTTTAGTGTTCTTAAGCCCATACGGAGCACATTGCTGGCCTCTAGACGCAGGGTTGATTTTGGCGCATTCGAGTCTCTTGCACCGGTTGAAAGTGTCGATGGTGATGACGGGTTCGAGAGCTGTACTTGAGGCTCAGGGGCTCCTGATACAGAAATACGGCATTTCTATCGTCTATACAGAGTCTTCGCTCCGTTCAGAACAACGTCTTGATAATACCCAGCCTGATACGTCATTCTTCCACGAAACACTGGTCTTAGACTAACTAAGTAACCGTTGAAAGAGGCTATTCAGAACGAAGCTGCTCTGGAAGATCTGTACTCGGAACACATGTTTCGTCCTCGAATCCAAGGTGAACATGATGTTTGAGCAACCTTTTATCATTTCACATCCTTGCGACACGCTTAAGTTCTTAAGTCCGTGCCTAGATCCTGCAAGACGGCATGCGGCTGTAGCATGAACTGGAGGACCCTTATTTCAGGGCAATAGCTACTACCTACACCTTGCTAAAGGATTCTCCTATCGAATAGCTTTGGTAGTTTTGAAGAAACGGGCAAGGTAAACAGTTAGACCTGAACCGCTCAAACGCGGACAAGGACCTCGAAGTCATTAGTTAGTAGCGAATGCATCATTGCGTATGTGTAGCTGCGTTATCGCCGGGCTAATAATCCCCACCTTTGTATTAGACATACGGTATTCTTGAAGGTCGACTCAGTTAACTAAAGCAATGATTCGGCGATGTGCCCTGTGCTCGGTGCCACTTGCTAGTAAATGCAGTCCTGCGGAGCAACCGGCGCGCTAAGCGCGGCGGCCCCGTTCACACGGTCAAGAGGCAGGCCAGAGAGGCCGAATCCGGGGTGGGGCGGGAATGCGCATCCTCATACGGGCGCTGCGCCCGTGGATCCCGTTTTGGTTCGTCCGTACTCCGTAGCGCCCACTCCGCGGAAGAAACTGTACCTAGCCCTGAATCCAAAGGAAAGCAATATTTCCCACACCTATTGCTAACCCATCACAATTAATAAAAATACCTGCGCTTTGCAGACATGTAAAACCGCTTCAGGCGAACAGAACTATCTAAATTTTGTATATTAGTGTTATTGATTTTGTAAACGGATGGACGTTTTCTATGACATCTGGGAAAGTTTGAGTGAGGTTTGGGAGCCAGGCGCATTTTCTTCCGTGCAGTGAGTATGTAGATCCGCTTGAACGTAACCCCTGAGCGATGCAACATTTTCCATGCTGCAGTTGGTAATTTCCACTGCTTTCAAACTCTGAGCTGGTCCGGCGGGTTCCCATTGCGCGGGCACAGACGGATTAGTTAGAAGGTGGTTGGCCGATCGCAAAGAGTTCTTTTCGTTGGCAAAAAGTAACCCCTGAACCATATCTCCGAAATAGCTCGATTATGGAATTCGTACCGCCGAAACCCTAATTGCCCCTATATCCGAGGTATACTGTATACAGATTGTAGAGCGTCATCACCGCAAGGGCATCATTAATGCGAATTTCGGTTCCTAAAAGACGGGAAAATGCTCTTGAGGTGATTATATCTAAGCAGGAATAATTTACTACGTTGTCTTATTCAGCAGTAAAGGGGCGCTGTCCATAATTACCTATGGCGATGCTGTTAACTTCGCAGAAATTACCACTCAGACGCAGAATTCCTACCGGTAGCGAAATTGCTTTTTATAACGGACTTATTTAGGCGGAGTTTGCTTGCTAGGTCTGTAGCCCAGCATTAGTAGCGTTGCCGGGGCCCAAAAGCTACTGCGTTCACAGACAGCAGTGGTGATCGTCAGTCACTTTAGGTCATAGCTGGGTCATATTTCTCATAGTATATCGACAACAGAGCGGCATTACACAGGTGAGTCACAGAAGTAGGAGATCTATTTAGAATTGGCATGACCCGTGTCTTCGAATGAAGGCTAGTGCCATGGAGCTGACAAAGACGGGACAAAAGTCCCAGTGGATGATACCGCACGGAATACTTCCCACTGTTTCTCTCAGAGCTGTGACTCTCTTCAGATACTTTTTGTCAGTTGGAGGTAGTACTCCTTTGAGAGTATGACTTGTACTTTGATAGTAGTCTAGGATGATGCCTTCGATATTCTGCCGTAACCACTGACCAGCTGACTCCTCTTGCATTTTACATTGAGCAGGCTTCTAAACTGAATGCCCCCTTTTCGCGGTTACATTACGAGCGGAGTCGGCATTAATTCTAAGCCATATATATGGTATCTGCCGACAGAACGATGACTGCCCCTCGGGCTGCCGGTCGTCGACCTATTGGGCAGGGATTTTCTTCGCTGACATAAAAACGTATAGAGTGGAGAGAGACCCATACAGTTATCGGCACGGCATCGCCATTCTGTCTGCTGTTTCGTGGAATGATATGTCGCGAACTTCTGACTTCTCTCCCCGTAGTTTCTTGCAACCCTATAGTTGTGGCGAGGCTAGTGCTGATAAGCCGCGACTCCTGACATCTCCCGGAAAGATGTGCCCTCAACTCGCCACAAAGGACCAGAAGCCCTTACCAGAGCCTGGAGCGTATCCCCCCAGCATTGTCGGTGGACCAGTATCCATGGCTCACAGGGCTTGCAGGGTCTTGTCATGCTCTAACCGAGCGACTACGAGCCCGATACCGAGTAGTAGATTGGCTCTCGTCGAGGATCTACTGCAGAGTGTCTTTATCTCCGGGCAGGGAAGATGCCCTATACTCAAAGGAGCCCTGGTAAGTGACATAACCCTCTCTTCGTCTTATCCTGGCCAAGATCGCAAACTAGCGGGCACATACCCTCTACGGAAGTTGCGTCACTGAGTTGGTGACTCATTGCCACATGTCGGTAGATGGTAGGAGGCCGGGAGTATCATGGAGGAACTTTATGATACCCGTCCTGGTGAGTCCCGATGGTTAGGCCAAGGGCCACCTTTGCGGTTGTGCCTTACTGCCTCGTATTGCCACTGCTGCTGCTGCCCAGGGACGCTTCCGGGATACGACCCGACAAGCCATAACTATCAGTTTCAGATTCTGTCGGACTACCCAGTATGGCCAAAGTCCCGGCATGAGGATTGCCGATCACTACCCGCGGTGGGCCGTGTTAGTTCTTCGTTGCAACTTATTAGTAACGACACTTTATTGATTACTGGTTTCTAAACTACGCTGATCGAGGAGCAATACTCCCGGATACTCTCTGACATCAAGCAGCAATAGCTTAATAAACTCGAAACCCAATGACCTGTCCTTGCTCGTGTAGGCGCAACTGCATTTCTGGATTGTTTGAAGCCACGTCTACTTCGTATATTGCTGTTATCCTTACAGACCTTCAGGAACAATCTATGATACCAAGCGGATTTCTTAGTGTGGTGAATAGCCAGTTGGGTATATCTTCCTCGCCTTGCTCCTTAACGGTAAATCCCCAAAGCAAACTGGTCTGTTCGACAGCCCCATATTTCCGACGTTGCGTGAGCCTACGCGCTAACATAGCGAGGAATAGAGTAGAATACCACCGACCTCAAATCATAATTGAGGAAGTGGTCACGTGGAGTCAGGGTGTTGCCTTCAGTCAACCGGTGAGTCTATTTCGAACATCCACTGAAGAAAGGTGTAACATCCGTCCCGCTCCCGGGTCAGCGGGAACACCCTTGCCGGCCCGACGCCGCTACGCCTCCTCTGAATACCCACCGGCCGTTGCCCGCAGCGTACCCACTTCAGAACCGGCAAAAGGGCCGTATTTGTCTATCTCGCCCAGCATGAAAGTGTGATATGCCCTTTCCCAGATTTCGTCATCTGCGACACCTTCGTGGCTATCGTCCAGCTCGGGCGGCGCCCGGCCGGCAGCTTCCTGTTCACGCCCCACGCCCCTCTTCGAGTAGTACCCCTCGATCTCGTCCTAGTATGGCGCATATCGGCTTAGGGCTGTAAGTATATCGAGAAAAGGACAGCTTCTTGAGTTTGGTCAAGCCAACGAGATGCCTCCGGAGCATATCGTGATTGATGGGTCACTGAGTCCGCCAATCGCTGCGGATACCGCCGGAGGGGCATAACTGCTCAAGAGACACCGAATTCCCAATAGTTTCTAATGAGGATTCCGGGATAGTGGTAGAGCGCGGTCCTCTCTCCGCGGAAAGGTACCGTCGCCGAAAGCGAGAGAGATCGCAAGGTAACAAGTCTGTCCGGCCGCAACAGCGGGATGATCTGGGAGCTAAGGAACTGGTCATCGCCGCAGGCCTCCTCGCCCTCGCTCACAGAGAGTTTGCTCATATGCGGATGTCTGGCTAAGAATGGTTGGAGCACGCTAGCCCCTGCATTCGACTAGTGAATTTGGAAAAATATGAGGCTTTCCAGGTGGCGTAGGGTGCCGGATGTCGCGAGAGGCTCACTAAGCTGGTCCACATTGAGGTTGCTTGGGAGGCAGAGGTGCCAAGGAGGGGCGTCCAGAAGTGAGGCGAAGGCGGTCTTGCCAGTTTACTATGAGAGGGTAGATGAGCCGCTCTCAGACGAGCAAATTAGATGCTCGTATTGCCAGATGAAAATGGGTTTCGCCTGGCCTATCAACAGATCGCTCGAGATTTGGTATCGCCCTAGAAATGACTTGGAGCACGCCATTGCGGCATGCCTCGCAGTGCTTGCAGCCCTCCTCCCGCAGGAGATCCCTTTCCTCTTGGGTGAATTATGAGCTAGCTCTACGGATAAATGACCCGATAGCGAGATTGCGGCTGGAGCTTTGTCTCTCGAGACACTCAGTTAAGAGCTTCTCGAGAAGCCCAAACGCCTGTGGACTACAGTCGAAGCAGAACCCAGCGAATTGACATGACCGATCCAACTGCCTGCAATCACTGTTGACAAGCGCAAGGAACGCCAAAGTCGGCTTGTCGTTTGCCAATAAGTCTGCAATATCACCAAGTAGTTCTGCCGGCAGTTGAAGCAGGCGGCTTTCGGAGTTGCGCAACCGTCCCTCCACGACGCGATCAAGCGGCAGAGGCAGTACGACATTTTTCTCCTTGCTGGATTGATCATTCTGGAAACAACGGCACCGCCTGGTCATCATGTTCGAGGTGTCACGATCCATCATGGTGATGTGTGACAGCTTCTTCCAGAAGCTGTCACCAAGCAAGTGTGGAATAGTTGCAGAATTTCGAACGGCTTAAATCCCAGCTCCAGGGAAATACCTCTGTGGGGATGTCGTTCGCGGTTTAAGGAAGGCTGTTGTTCGCAGGGTAAACGTAATCAAGTGTCTTGCCGGGACTGGAGACCCTCCCGGAATTGGTTGAGGTGTGTCCATGCTGTCTAAGGCGGGTTCACGAATCGGATCGACACTAAGAGTAGATATAACAGAGCGAACAGAACCGGAGACCAAGGAGATATGATTGATTTGTCCGGAGACCGCCTCTGAGCATGGCACACGAATCCTCACGTTTTTGTCATGGCTGAAAAGGGGTTGGATCACGTGCATTGTGCCATGAACGTTGACGTATATGAAGTAACTGAAACACCCACGTTGCTTGGAAACGATTCGGGCAGAATGGCTCAACGGAAATCTATCCAGGTTTCGATTCTTATTAACCATTCTAGATGTTCTCGCGGACACAAGACACCAAGGACCGGGTCGAAGTGAATTCTTGGAGAGTTTGAGTTCAGCCCCACCAGCCACCTCAAAAGCCACCCAGAGCGCCCTTAATACGAAAATGTCAAGAAAAGGGGTCTCAATATTAGGCAGGGAGTCGTGGCAATGACTGCATTTCCGACGATGATCTTGAATTGGAACAAATATTCGGTTTTGTTATCTCATATTTACTCCACTACAGCAGCCACTATCCCTACATGGTCTCTCAGGGCTTAACAAAAGTTTTAGTCAGGCAGCGTGGTAAGATATTAGTTGGGTGGGCATTATAGTCTTCTGGCTACCTCAAGGAGGCTCTCTCCTAACCAGCCAAGCCTCGTTCCCTTCACTCCAAATCACCGGACGTCTCCTTAGCTCACTCCGTACCTCCGTTTAGTTTAGCTTCGCACTCGCGCAAGACCTGAACCACGCGTTCTATACGTTGGACAGCGGCTGGCCGTGGCTTATCACCCTTACCCGCTTCCCAGAGAGACCGGTATGTTTGTATCGCATCAAAGAGGACCTTGCATTTAGCCATAATCTCCTGGCCCTTCTCCCGGTAATTAATGGCCAGAATCTGGCAATGCTGACCTCGATATGTGTGCTTGTACCCAGACCTTATTTCGGTAACACCGAGCCAGGAGAGTCGCCAAATGCTCGTCGAGCAGCGCAAATAGCGACTTCCCAAAACATCCCTCATTTCCCAGGGCAATGATGTCATTGATCATGCTGTCGAACAACTCGTCGGAAACCATTGTGGCTTCGATGTGGAAGACTGCGGCATAGATGTTCTCAATCTGCGGACGCCAACGCTCGAGATGCTCAGGCAGGTCCTTGACAGACACCGGTAAGTGGGGCAGGTTGAGAGATGTACTAGTCTCCTCAGGGGTTTCCGACGGCGGTAAATCCTCGTTTGTGGTAATAGATGTTGAAGCCGAAGGCTGCGACGAAGTATGGCTAGGTAACTGCGGATGCATGTTGTTGGGCCGTTGTGTTGGGTGGGGAGAAGGATGGTCTCCGGTGATGGGGTGATGAGTCCTCACTTCTTGAGAGGATCACTGTAGATCTGAGGGATCCAAGAGGCTTCTAGGAAGGAGTTCTTGCATAGATATAGTAAGTTAACTATCGGTTGCCCTTTCGCCTGCATGCTGTACCAGAGCTGTTGTGCCCCGCCCCTGCAACATGTGGTGTTGAGCCGACATCTCCATTTCTGTCAATCATCATAAGGTCGCTGAGGATTGAGATCAAATCCTTGAAGTTTGATCTTGGCCGTACACTGTAGGCGCTATACCATTGCTTTGGCGTCACTAAGTCACCAAATTAATCAGCATAAGACGGGTAGTCAACAGAGTGATATTACTGATGACTTTGTGATTCACTCATGTCTGCTTCTCTTGATTATGGTGGTATCATCTTTCATTGGCGTTCGTAAAAGCGATTCATGAAGCTACTGCACTCTCATCTTTAGTAACACTATGTGGCTTGAAGAAGTCAGGGTTGCTTTCAAGCTCTTCCTTCACCTGCATACGGTGTCAGTAGGTGATTCATTAGGTGCGGGAATTGCCATGATTGATTATGACTGCCAGCTTGACTTACAATGTCCAGTCCGCCAACTAACTCACCATCCACCCACAGCTGAGGATAAGTTGGCCAGTCCGCGAACTCCTTCAGACCCTGCCGTACCTCGTCATCGGCCAGAATGTTGAAGAACCCGTACTTGACGCTGCGCTCCCGTAGGATGCCTACCATCTGCCGCGAGAATCCACACTGGGGCGAACTGGGGGTACCCTTCATGAACAGCATCACCGGCGCCGCCTTCACAAGCTCCCCCAGTCTCTTGAATAGCTCTTCCTTGGCCTTCGCGGGATCGGCGGGGGTGTCGACTTCTGCAGGGGCTGCTGCCTTCTCAGGTGCTGCTGTGCCGTTCACGCTTGGGGCAGCAGCAGCATCTGCCTTCTTCGCATGCGTCTCGATTGCATTGCGGACCTTGACTGCGCTGCTTCCGCTCACAGTCTCAACAACCTGCCCATTCCGCTGTAGGACTAGATAGGGCACCGCCGTCACATCGTACGTCTCCGAGATGTCGCTCAGCTCTTCTGCGTTGACGGAAACCCAACTTGTCGCAGGCGGGTCGGTAACGGGGTATTCGGACGCAAGCGTCTTGAGAACAGTAGCCATCTGGGCGCATGGCGCGGCCCAGGGCGCGTGGAAGGAGATAATAAGGAGGGTTGAGCTGGGAAGGCTCGCCACATGAGCGCGCCACTCATCTTCGGTGGTGATATTCTTGATCGTCGACATCGCGCTCGGGTATTTCCAGTTGTGGTAATGCGCGTAGGTATCTCAAGTCTACTCGCTTAGATCTTGTGGCGTTGGGCGCTCTGGGAGCTTTTGGCGAAGTTCGGGGATCTTAAATCAGTCAATGTTACCTTTTGCCCCTCCGATATCGATGGCGCAAACTGCTCTAGGCCAATGGCGGGGCAGCTGATTACCACATATGCTGAATAAATATGTTATCGATATGGTCGGAGATAAAAAAAGTGTGTTGCGTCATTGCCATGCGGGTAGTGAAGTATGCAGTACTTTTAAAAGAGAATATGCATATATGGAGACTAAATCAAGTTTTGAAACGCTTCTCCGAGGGCCCCACCCCTGGAATAGGGGGAACGTGACATTGCATAGAGCAGCAATATTTTGGGAAGAGGTTTGAAGCAAATTAACCATCATGCCGCCAAACAAGAAATATTATCAGAAAGAGGCTGCCGGTTCACGACTTTCGCTCTTCATTATCCCCGATTACTGCGTTGCTTTAGCGCGATTTATTCGCAACGCCTATCCATATCATATGTATTCACGCAGACAACAGCCTAGCTGCTATAAGCCCCTGACTGAAACTGAACCGATGGGTTAAACGCACCCAGCAATTGTTTGAACTTGAAGCTTTCTCGTTGGGCGTGTATTAAGGGAGAATAGGCTGGTGATAGTAAAGTGGCCTGGGCTTTGGGTAAGAGTTAGGCGTGCAGCTGGAGTACGCCTTGTATGATATTCGTCCCAAAGTCTAAAAGCAGCATCACCTGACATTCCCATTCTAAATTAACAGTTTCGAGATTTATGTCCAGCTCTTGATTATGCTAGCGCCGGACATTAGTAGTTAGCTCGTGGTTGTAATTCCTCAGCTTTCCGGCAGATATACCACTTCTCGTAAGCTGGGGTTTAAATGTAAGCGCTTAACTGAGGAGGGCTCAACTGAGGAGCAGCAACTAAATCAAAGTCATCCTTAGCGAGCCATTCAGGGTTCGGAATTCACCTCGGCCACATATTGCTGCACATTATACCAAGGCAGCCTGCTTGCTCATCCTTGCCCAGCTCTACGGGCAATTCATGCGGGGTAATACACAAGATTTAGTATGTTCTGGGCCTTCCAAATACGGAGGACGATTGAGAGGCCATTTAAAACCAACAGCCTAGTACTAATTGACAGTCGTCGTGAATTCGATGATTTACTTAAGCAGGCCTGAGGTGACCTTGCCTTATGACGGAAGGCGCTTCTCGAAGATGGGTACAGATTCATCGCCAATGCCCACGGTCATATTAACGAATGCCCCCTTGATCATCCGTCGCCACGCACGCGCGGATAGAAACTCCCCATGTGAGGAAAATCAGCCGACGTACGAAGCAGATATTAACAGCACTTTGGTAGGGAGATGAGAACCGCTATTATACACCCCCGCTTGCTTGTTTTCCCGCGCTTATGCAAGATCAAAAAGGAGCTGCCACTATAGGTGGTACAGCTCGACTATCTTCAGATAATGAGGCCGACAGCTTTGGACCCAGCTCCCACATATATCGAAGTCGTGTCGACGGTATGTTGGCGCACGTTGAAAAGATACTTCGATAGCGCTCTAACCTTCAACATAGATGGTTATAGGTATACGGCGATTAGGCGCGGACGTGTTGAAGTTCACAATCATAATGGCGTTAAAGGCTATGACACGGACGCGCCTAGCCCAGGTTATCATGTTCCTCTAACCCGTTGTCGTAACCGTACCAAAACCGCGAGAAGACCACCACCCAGCCCGACTTCTTCCCAGAGTCGACCCCGGGAGAAAAGCATCCGCCACGAGAAAAATGATAACCAGGCTCTGAATCTGAGTACATGGCGGAAGGATAGGGTTGCGAAACGCACATCCAAGGAGTCGGATATCCTCAAATCTCTCGAGGACAAGGAGGATGTCCATAATAGCGGTCATATGCGGTCTGGAACTACGACCTATGCTATACGTTCCGAGCCTGACAGCCCTACGCTAGGAAGCGATTGTTCCGAACCTAGCCCATCTCAACCCTCTCTACATACACCCTATCTTCTCGACTGCCCTGCCCCCATTAATACGGATTCTGATACCGACACTCAGGAGTACGGATCTATTAGGAGCACATCAACCGAATCCGGGAAGAGTAGCAAATTCGTGACCATAGGAGATCAATCTCGAGGTGGAGCGTATCCGGACGATGCTGGGGACGGTTCACCTCCCCAACCCGAATCTGCCGAGCGTTTACGTTTCAATTTTGACGTTAATTCCACGGATAGATATGTTCCCGGATACGGTGTTTTGCAGGCCTTCCCAGGTTCGTTCCATTCTGTTAATTTCTGGGGGATACGTGCTAAAAGCCATCATGCAGGTAACCAAAATATTGGGGTCCCGGATCAAGATATTAATGTCCCGTACAACGATGAAGATACAGACGATGACTCACACTCTGAGGATAGCCTCTTATTTGAGCCGCCGACAGATGCTACCACATGTCTCTCAAAGCCTCGGTCTCGTTCCATAAGCTGTGAGAGCGTTTCAACGGCCTCTATGACATTTGGCGAATCGATTGCTAGGTTAATGCCCGACGCCCGTAAATCATTACCCTGCGAATTTGTTGGGTATGCTGCCTGTGATATCGTATTCGAGGTTGACGACTTTCAAGGATGGTTCGACCACAATGTGGGCCAACATCTCCATTTCAAGTACCCGAGACGATGCTTCTGCTGGTTTTGCGACGATTTCGAACTTATGGTGCCTGAGAATTGCGAAACGACAGACCTTGAGCGCCACTACCGGAATCGAATGCGGCATATACAACGGCATCTTGTTCAGGAGGATGTCTCCGTTAACGACATACGTATCGATTGTGCCTTTCTAGACCATTTGCATGAGAACGGGCTTATCATCGAGGAAGTATACTGGATCGGGCGAAAGCTTTGTGAGACGACTCCAGTAAGGGGAATTTACAACTCGCGGTTTGTTCCTGAGAAGTTTGCGAAGCAGAAAGAGATTCACTTGAGCGTTATAGACAACTTACAAATGGAGGACCGACACCGTAGGCGATCGGTAAGGAGCATTTCAGCGAGAGGTCGGAGTCTCGGACGCAAGCGTCATCCAGAGAATCTTTGGGATCACACGCCAAGTGAAAGTGGGCCGCGTACAGGAACATTAAAACTGGGGACTGAGCTTCGAGCCCAGGGGTATGTGTCTCCTCTCCCGTTGTCACCAAGCATAAATGAAGTGTTAACAACCTGATAGTCAAACCTCTGTTATCGCTGACGGCCGAAACGATCGAAACTTCGGGCCAGAAAAGCAGACTACGACCAAGAGTAGATGGGTGAATAGGGTCCACGCACTCGAGAAGTTCCTGTTTACATTTACAATTCGCTTCACATGGCCTCGGATCTCACCTGGAGACGTGAGGGTCGAATGGATCTGCGTAAGCTTTTCTTCGCGACTATGTCTCAAGTACTGGCTGGTCTAACAGTCGCGCAGAGATGTGGTCAACCCCTCTACCTTGACGTTCCAAAAGAAAACAGGTTAGCAGCTATCCAGTTCGCCGAAGAGGCCACCGGGTCACCAGTCTCTATACGGACCTCCCAATCCAGCATTACTTTTGATAGCGATACCAATACGTCACAGCCCACTCACGCTTCCGAGGGGAGCAGCCCAACATCGGCTGATGGGCAAGGTGACACTTCTGACCTATCAACGTCACCAGCCACTTCTCCGTCTTCACGACGCGGATTTTATGCAAACCGGAACAAATATCTGCTGTTATGCGTCAACACAGGCTCGCATACAATCAAGTTGACCCACATAGACATGAAAACGATAAGTAACGACCAGACGCTCTTCACCCACATACGCGAACAGTATGAGATCATGCGGGGCCGCCTTGCTAGGAACAGCTTTATCGTTCCAAAGAGTATTGAATACGTAAAGGTAACCCCTATAAGATCTCAGTTACAATGTAGATGCGATAACTAATTATCAAAGTTCGAATTAATATATCGCCAAAGGACCGGGGAGTGTATTGGGAACTACGAAAAAGATTCCATACCACCTAACGATGAGGTAAAGGAAGGCAGATACGAATTCGATCCTCCCAAGATAGGCCCTCTTCCGATAGCGCCTCATATTTTTATGCATTCCTTTTCGAACCCGGGAGATCATACGGGCCGGCTAGCTGTTCGTCATCTTCCAAAGAAGCTGCGGGATAAACTTGTCTGCCTGGAGCCCACTAACGCTTGTGACTTACCATGTGGATGGGGTATCTATATCGTTGAAGGAATCAATCGGGATCTTGTCGCAGGATTGCTCGCACTGGGCCTTGTGTTCGTGTTCTTTTTGGCGATATTCTGGACATCTTTCAAAGAAGATGTCCAAGCGGGCATGGGAATCGGTCAATTCTGTCTTGCGTTTATTGCTGTGGCGTTTACAGCTGGGGCCGTAATACAAAGACCGATGCAAGACGTGTTACTGTAGCATGTTGGCCAACCTGGGCAGAGACATATTCAGTGCTATAGTATTAGAGCACATAAATCATACATTGCAGGCCCGATCGAGTAATAGCATGCAGGTAAGATATTGCTCTGATATCGCCCAGGTGACACTCACTTTCCCTTGCTGCACGTGTGACCCCGTCCTTGTCAGCTTAATACGCCCCTCGCCTAGCTAGGCTGCACTTCACAGTGCCTATTAGGGCCTGTGATAATATGTGGAGATATTAAACAATTGCGGTTATTTCTGCTCGTGCAGGCAGATTTTAAGCACCGGCTCAGAGATCCATCACGATGGTATCAACCTGGTATTGAGGGTCTGACCAAGTAAGGGGTCAGCTATCCGGTCTATTCCGTTGTAGAGAATGTATTTTGTCTGTTGTTGTTGTTACCTGATGCATCAGTGAAAACGGATGGGTGTGCCATGTATGGGCTGATTAATGTGCAACGGTATTTATTCAGACCGTACACCCTGATAGGGGTGCTCGGCTAGGTAAGCAAGCATATAAATCCTAATAAGGGACCGCATCAGTAATCAAGCAACGCAAGGTCCCCCAGCTCCATCATGTACTTGTATGTGTTGGATGCTGAGCCTAGCTAGAGAGGTGGCGCACGTCTCCAGGACGCTTGCGGGATGATAAATCCACCGGGGTTTGGGAGCAGACCGTCCTTGTCCTGATGTCCTCAAGGGTCGTCGTAGTCTGCGGATTGGATTATGCTTGGTCCAGATCAACATCCGCGGGCGGTTCTTTTTGCCAACCACGTCCCCTGGGCCGGGCTGTGTTGTAGGCTTATTAAACTTTACTTATATACGGTTGCATCGCTGTTAACGTGAGCTCGACGTCAGACCAGCCTTATCTAGGATTTTCGGCTTGACCCTACTAGTCTGCTGATTCTAGCCAGTGCCGGGAATTAAGGTCACGAGGGAGAGGACTAGGGGATGGAGGAGCACCCTCTGGGCACTCTAGAAGCTGTTGTATGCGTTTGTCACGCCTGGCCATCCGTACATCCCCACGCGCCCCTTGAGACAACAGAAGAATGTTTGCTTTGGGCAACCATTGCGCAACAGCCGAAAAATTTTCGTTAAACTGAACATCGACGCAATGACACAACCCTGAGCTACAGATTTACACTTAGCCTATTATACAGAAGCATCTTTACCCCGTTAATTCTTCTAGGCATGTTATGTCATAGATTAAAACAGGCATCCTCTACCTCTTTAGGTCTGGAAGCTTATCTATGCACACGGGAAATGCCTGTCACGATGGTTTAACGACTCCATACTGCATACCATTAATTTAAAACACATTCTTGCCCTTTCATACTTATACACGAAACGGCAGCGGTCATGGTGGAGTAATTGGTGGTGTCTGGGGTGATCGTCTTTTAAGTCGAAGTCTAGGTTCTTACAGGTACCATCCAACCAGTAAAAGATAGCCTTTAATACACTAATTAGGTTTCATATTAACCTACCAGGCCTGGGGGCTTGGGACTACATCAACTATATATACATACAAGGTGAGGGTCGTCTTACCTCTATTTCAGCCCCTATTTAGCCCCTATTTTCAACGTACTTGATACTAGCCCTTCCGCCGTTCGTTCGCACAATTTGTAAAGCTACAACGAGTCCTCTGATCAAAGCAACTATTTTTGAGATAAACGAGAGTGTTTGCTTGAACACAATCTCAATTTATACCCCGCACTACCCATTCCGCTCTGAAAACGGGCATTCTATGCCCGACGATCGATGCTGGTAGAAGCAACGATGCAGGAAATATGCCACGGACGTTAGCAAAGCCATATGGGTGCATGCAAACCTCTAGGATGAGAGGGGTCTTTGTTGAGAGATATCCCTGAAATTTCTTGAGGTCAGTAAATAGAACGGCCCCTGTGTGATTACAGCATTCTATGATGCAGTAAATCTAGTTAGTAAATAGTCGCAGCATCTCTCTTATCTCATCATATAAACTATGACATTAATTGAGGCGATTCATAATAAATGGAACGATAACTTGGACAATGGATTGTACTACTGAAGTCTCGCATTTAAGGACATCGTTGTCCACGGAAATGTAATTGCTTTTTACTTTGCCTTTCATATCACGCTTTAAGACGTTTTAACATCGAGAACATAAGTTATTTTCTATACCTAGCCTAAACTGGCATCATTATGGAGATACGACAGACTTTACCAGCTTTTAGCCAAGTCGTCCCACGGGTGTATGCATGGATAGCATTATATTTCCCAGCAGATGATCCGCATTTTGGCGGGGATACACTTACGGGAGGCCGTCCAGGGCCTCTCTCGGGATGTTCCGTTCTTCATTGCGCGCCTAGTACTTGGAGATCATGGCGAGGCAGAGATACTTCAGTCGGCGGGTGATACGATAGCGTTCGAGATCTTTGTCTATGACCAGACCAGTGGTACTAGCTACAATACAGTCAAGTCTGCAGTATTTCCTTCAGCTTTTTTTCTAGAAGAGCTGGGCTTGTTCTAGATGGTACCCCCGGGTATGAGCCGAGACCTCTCTGCAAAGTCACGGCCACCCACCTTGATGGTGGAACCATGCTTGAAGATCTTCACCATTGCGTTTTTGACAGGTAGTCCATGGCGTCTTCCTAGAGTGCCTGGCTGTGGAAACAGGGCCTGAAACTGCACCCCCTTCGTCAAGTATTTGAGGCGGGAATTCGACAAGCCGAGAATGTTTGCCTTGGTGACCAAATGGCCGGATATCCCGAGTATTATATTTCTCCAAGAGAGGCAGGTCCTTCTCAACCGTCCATTGAGACCTGAGATGGCCAGCTAGATAGAATGGAAAAATCGGGGAAACCTTCGAGAAAACTGAATCAAGGAGCTGCGAGAGGCATGGCCGGGCGGGGTAAATCATCAACTTACACCTGCTTAGCTACATCTCGTCCTGTCACATTGTCATGGCACGGCATGAAGCCGGAGACTCAGAAAGCTACCCCCATGTCAGGCAACCCATTATCTATCACGTAGTGAACTGGTGGGCCCGGGCTACAAAGAGGCGGCTAAGAAATACCTAAGCAACTCGGTCCCCCTTGCGATAACCGAGGCCAATACCGTGCAGGTTTATGAGCTTGCTATTACCCAAGTGAGTTCGCCAATCTAGTTCAGCTAACCGGGACTTCCCTCGACTTGATCGACAAGAGATACGTCCAGAAACGGCTCGCGATGTATTCGGCGGTTCAGAGCCCACGGTTCCTCGGGGTCAGCATTAACCCAAGCTGCACAATGTCGTCTCGTTCAACTGGTGGAGATTCTTCGGCGCTACTGTGCGGTGGAATATTGCCTTTGTTCAACAAATCGCGTGTGACACCAACCACTTTGCTCAAAGTCAGCCTGTTCATCAACACTTGCAATTCGACCTGGTGCTTGGTGATCTGTTTTTTTTTTCGCCCCATCTTTCCTCGTATATGCGCGTGCTCGCCGGCGAAGACATCCCGGCAGACAAGATAAACCTCCTGCCGCTCGGCTAATGTGTAGCCTGAGCTCAAGATAACCAAGGAACGATGATGATTAAAAGTTGATAGTGGAATGCAGATTTTTTTTAGGACACTCGAAGGCCATGGGGCGTTGTGTGCTGTTATTTAGCAGACAGAGCTGACGATCGCACGTGCATATGGGCGGTACCGGGTTGGGGAATGCTCGTCATCAGTAAACGTGGCCAAGCATACGCAAATGACTCGGAGAGGGTGGGAATACGGTGCGATTTCTTAATCCTACAGATTCCCAATCTTATACTCTCCTATTTTCCCCTTTATTCTTCATACCTAACACGTACGTACGTCCTTACCGGAGGATTCCAAGCCGAAACGAGTTCGCCAATAGAAGCAGCCCCAAGCGTGATCACTGAAGAGACCGACCGCCCATCCCTTCCCTACTGGTTCCCGGTACAAGTAGTGTAGTCACGCGCGGCCTCCAGGGAGCTAATCACATCATCCCGAATCAGCACGAACGGCCCTCATTACACGAACGCGCAATGCTAAGAGAAAGAAAAGAAAACCAGTGAGTGCGAGATCCGACGACGTACCAGTTGACAGAGCATCGCCAGTCGCTGCTGGCGCAGGCGTCGGTGCAGGCCTCGAGCCTGGCGGTGACCTCGGCGCAGGTCTCGCGCCGCGTGACGGCGGCGGCCTGGGCGACGGACGTGAGGGCGACGAGAAGGACGGAGAACTGCATTTTCGGCTGTTTGAGGCTTGGACAAAGTTAGGCCGGAGGAGCGCTTGGAGTATTTTGCGCTGTGGTTATAGGTGATGAAACTAAGCTGCTGGTTTAAAGGAGTACGGAGGGGGGTGACGTTGGTTCTCTCCAGAAAGGAAACTTCCAGTACGCTAATCGTCCCGAGGGTATATATACCCACCCATCACGGCAAAGGTGAGCCCGAGAAGCGTCGCCCAGCTCCGAGCTGCTGATGAATTTGAGTCCCCTCGCTCGAGATGACGATCTTCCTGTCGATCGTCGCCCTGAAGAACTCACTCGAGGAAGCTCCGGTGGTAGATCACAGACAGGGTGATGTTGATGGCAATATCCATAGAGACGGGAGACCGTCAGCATGTCAGCACTTGTCAGCAGGTAAAACAGTACTTGTCAGCAAGAAATGACAGTATGACTATGCAGATGCGAGGGGCTCGTTGATTGTTGATCAGACAGGATACTGTCGATAAGCCACCGTACCTAGAGACCGAGAATGAGGCCCTCCTCAGATTCTGGAACAGATTCTATTCTGCGGATGGCGAACTCATCAGGAAAATGTACACTCACGGTTTGAGAGCTTTCCCTGTCCTGCTAAAGTGCTCCTAGTCCTCTCCAACTCGGGGTTGCCTAAGCTCTATACCTTGAATAACAACTCATTATGCGTACCGGATACAGTCGTCCTAAGGATCAAGGTATAAAGATCAGCTTTCTCTACACGCTCTATAGGTGCTCTGTGGAATGCTATATAGGATAAAGAAACACCCGTAATGAACAGCGCATCTAATCACTCTAGCAAAGGTCGTCTTTTAGATGACCTCGAGGTAACTTGGCTTAGTTTCACTGCCCTAACGACCTATTTGCATCTAGTGGCCAGCCATACTAGTACTCAGTAAACACATTAACAATCTTCTATCATACAATCCATCCCGCTACTCGACCTACCAAGTCTAATACCTCCAAACAAGCCCTCGACATTCCCAAGTCGACTCTACTCAGTAGTTTACACATCACCCGACAAAGTCCAAGCTGGCTATAATAGTATCTATCTTTCAAGTACCTAATAAATCATCAATAATACCATGTCCCGCATTCCCCGTACCTCGAAAACAATTATACCAACCTCTCAACCAAGTGACCATCTTCTATCACAACTCTCTCGGCTTTGAGCCTCTGAAGTTCACCCATTGGATAACCAGTACCTCAGGTGATTGAAGCTCAATAACTACACAACCTTCATTAACCAAGAACCTACATCGGCATATCCCTAGCTCCCGAAAGCAGGGATAACCCAGCCACGCATCTCGAAGCCCAAGTAAATCTTCAATGCCTGGTGATGGGAGCGCCGTTTGTACGATATCTACCAGGCACTATGTATTCCAATCCTTCCATCACCAGAATGTTGGAGAGCAGTAGACCGTGCATGCTTGACAGTCGTGTTTTGCAATCAGGACTGTTCGTTGCCATGTTTCCTCAAAGAGAGAAACCAATGTTTAGTTCCATCACAACAGGTACCAGGAAGAGCCGATAAACACATCTTCATCACAAGGTTGGAGAGCAGCAGCAGCAGCGGCAGATCATGACCAGAAAATAGCTCGCCTTAGAAAACTTGCGGACCTCACTATCATCTTGTGAAAAGGCGTGATTGTATTCACGGTATAGAGAAGCTTTAAAAGACGTAAAGGAACGATAACTAGAACGCGCCACATAATAGAAAACCATAAAACAGATAGTAGAGAATTAATCAGGATGAAAACATGTTCAGAAATACAATCAAGTAAAAAAACACCTATCACTACTCCAGACCCAAAGGGAACCTATCCATCGACGCAATCTGCCATGCGAACCCCTCTCGCCGCGCACGTGCGATCCACTGCATGGCCGGGAGAGTAGGCAGGCCCGTATCCGCGAGCATGATATCGCTCAAGGAGACTCGGGCCTCGGTGGGGTGACGGATACGCCGTACCTGACCACGGCCTTTCTCCTCTTTCTGCGATAAGACCTCGCCAATCAGCTGCTCTGTGAGCTCCTCGGCGAGGTCACCGACACGGATTAAGTCGATGACCACATTGGGTCCGAGCAAGGAGGCGTCGGCAACAGCGGGGGCGATCCCCATCTGCGCCGAGAGCGCGTGGACATGCTCCACAACCTCTCGGCTGGCATCCTCGAAATCCTCACCCTCGATCTCGTGCTGTAACGGCTGCGCGATTCGATGCAACGTCACTGGGAGACCCAGCACGACGGCCGCGTGGCCAAGATAACGCTCTGAGGCCCACTTAGAGGCCGCATAGCCGTTAGAGCCGCTGGTCGGCGGCGTTGCTCCCTTCTCCTCGAGAGTAGAGACAGATCCGCTCGAGATGAAATGGATGGGGATGCGTCGGCGGGCGGCGAGGCGCACCAGAGCCTTGGTGGACTCAAAGTTCGCGCCGCGGAGCAGCGGGTAGGAGTCGACCAGGGAGCGGGCGACGCCCGCGTGGACGATAACGTCCACAGTGGCCGACAAGGTGGCGAAGTCGGCCTTCGAGAGCCCCAGGCGCGGGGACGTGAGGTCGCCGGTGTAGGTCTTGAGTTTGCGCGACTTGCTGTTTGTGGCGGATCGCGCGGCGACGCTATGGATCTCGCCTATCCGGTCTGAAGCGGTGAGAGCGTCCACCAATTTCCGTCCTAGGAAGCCCGTCGCGCCAGTTACCATCACGCTCAGGGGGCGGCCCTGGTCCTTTGATGTTGCAGTAGGAGTAGCATTAGCTTGGAACGAGTCCTCAAAATCTGCCCTTTGCAGACGAGTTTCTTGCTCCCAGTCAATCAAGTCGGCCGCCGGCGCTGCCTCGATCTTAGTCGCCATGGCGCCCAAAGAGGCGGCACCAAACAAGTCGATGAGCGACAGCTTGGCATTAAAGCGCATGCCAATGAGCATCTGCAGCTTGACGAGCAGGAGAGAGTTACCGCCCAGCTCAAAGAAGCTGGTCTGGTCCGTCACCTGGATGGCGCCGGTCACATCCTCGCCGCCCGCCTCGGCTCTGACGACTTCCTTCCAGATTTGCAGCAGCTTGCGCTCGGTCTCGCTCAGGTCCTCACCAGAACGGCCACTGTTGTTTGCAGCATGCGGGAGGGCCAATTCTGCAATCGCTTTTCTGTCCGTCTTCCCGTGCGCATTCGTCGGCATCTCCAGTAGGGGCACGAAGATGGCCGGCACCATGTAGAGGGGCAGGGGTAGGATGAAGCGCAGCTGGCGCAGAAATGCTTTCTGCACAGCACTGTCGGCGTACTGCTCGTCATCACCAGAGAACTGCACATGGGCCACGAGCAGATGGTCGCCGCGGAGGGACACGACAGCTTTCTGCAGCGCACCCTCAGCCGCGGTCAGGATGCTGTTCTCGATCTCCTGGAGGTCGATGCGCATGCCACGTAGCTTGACCATGGTGTCTCCTACCATGCGCCCAAGGAACAGTAGGCTGCCATCACCTCGCAACCGGCCCAAGTCACCGGTGCGATATACTATGCGGCTGCTACCACCGGTCTTGTCCGACGTCGCGTAAGCATTGCCGATGAACTTGCTCTCACTCAACTTCTCATCGTTCAAGTACCCAGTTCCCACACTGGGGCCACCAATGACAATCTCGCCAGACGCTCCTTGAGGCACAAGCTCAAGGTTGTGGTCCACAATGAAGACGGAGTAGTTGGGCAAAGGGAAGCCGACAGGTATCACCTCTTGGCCCTCATGATCGTCACCATCACCATCATCGCTATCAGTGAAGTCGTCCTTCTCGAACGGGATCTCGGTCTTGGTGCAGGTGATGGTCTCGGCAGGGCCATAAGAGTTGTATAGTTTCAGTGCCGGAAGCGCAAGGCGGCCCAGGCTCTGCACCACGGAGCGCGGCAACACCTCACCGCCAGCCCAAGCGAACTTCCAGCCGTCGGCGTGTCTCAGGCTGTCGCCGCCGTAGGCGAGCCAGCTAGTATATTCAGACGGCGTAGCACGGGTGTAGGTGATGCCCTCGGTCTCCACGATCTTCGCGATGGCTGAGGGATCGCCGCGGTTCTCCTTAGACACCACGTACACGGTACCAGCGTTGGCAAGGCCGCACAGGATCTGGTCGAGTGAGAAGTCAAAGCTAAAAGCGCTCTGTTGCAGCACCTTCTCGGCCCCGATGCTGTACTGTCGGGTTAAGCCCTCGATAGTGTTCCGGAAAGCCCGGTGCGGTAGGACGACGCCTTTGGGGACGCCCGTCGAACCGCTGGTGAAGAGGACGGCCGCTGCAGTGGCGGACCTGGCCTTGGTCTCAGTCATTCCAGAGTTGTCGTCTTCGCTCAGAAGAGACACATTGATGACGGAGGCAGAAGACTGCAGCTCAGGCACCTTGGCTTCCGTCTGGTCATGGCAAAGAATGGCGGAAAGCTTTGCCGCGCGAGCGATGATTGCCAGTCGGGACAGGGACTCGGAAATGCGGATATCTAGTGGGATATAGGTTCCACCAGCATGCCAAATGGCGAGGAGGGAGCACACCCAATCGGCCGTCGGTTCCTGGAAAACGGCGACGCGGGAGCCCTCTCGCACACCGGCGCTGACCAAAGCGTTGCTAATGCGTTGCGTGCGGCGTTGCAGTTGCTCATACAAGAGGAAGCTTCCGTTATCGTCTTTGACCGCTACACCGCTTGGGTTCTGGGATGCGATTTTCGCAATGCGGTGAGAGACCGTCTCAGGCCATTCAGATTGCTGTTCGGGTCCTGCATATTCCTTGTCAGCTGATCACTCCTGCATGAGGGCCTGCTAGTACTGGAAAATATAAATTGAGCGGTAAGTCGCTGCTGTGCTGCTCAAGTGAAACCACCCAAAGGTTCGGGGTTTTGGTTGGGGAATTGGTTGGAAGATACCAGAGAGCACGACTTACCGCGACCCAACGTCTTGGCCACCTCGATGTCATTGGGGTTCCACAGGGGTACGGACTCAACGGGAGCATCAAACTTGGCAGCGAAGGCTCTGACGAGCCTCATGTAGCTCTCAAAGAGCTTCTGCGTGGACTCGGCACTGTAGAGGTACTTCTGGGTGCGGAAAGAGATGCGCGGCTCGGAATCGTCCAGCTCGGTGATGTCGAGCGTGAGGTCATAGCCGTTGCGGCCGACTGTCTGAGTGCCGTTCGCCTCGCTTCCGAACAGGGTCGGTCTGTTGCCCGGCTTGATCGGTCGATAATCCATCCACACCTGGAAGAGGGGGCTGTGGGTTGCCGATCGGGGGATGTCGAGGCGCTCCAGGAGCGCGTCGAACGGAAGGCGAGAGTGCGCGAGCGCGCCGTACACAGTATCGCGGGCGGTTTGGGCGACGTCTTTGAAGCGTAGCTCCTGCTTGCTGCCCTCAACGGCGTTTCGGAATCGCAGCGGCAGCAAATTGAGCATGAAGCCGACGGTGGAGTCGAGGGAAGCGTCGACCCTGTTCGCGTCCGCAACACCAATGACCAGGTCGCCGACTCCCAGATGACGCCCCAGGAACGTGCGTAGGACTCCGAGGAAGAAGTGGAACGGGGTGATCTTGTGGCGGCGGCATTGCGCCTTGATCTGCCGGCTGGTGCGCGCGTCCAGGAGCAGACTTGACTCGTGAGACTCATAGACCTCCATGCTCCGGCGCGGTGCCTGCGCTAGGTTGAATAGCGGCAGAGACTCCGGGAAGTCGGGCTTAACTTCACCCGAAGGTAGCTTCGTGCTGTAAACGTCCTTCCAGTACTGGAAATCGCCATCCATGGACCCATCCGTGACTTGTTGGCGTTGCCGCACAGCGAAGTCGCTAAAGGTGGTCTTGATCGGCTCAAGTGTCTGGCCGTCATACAGGGGATTCAGCTCAGCGAGGAGCAAGCTGAAGCTGAAGCCATCTAGGACGATGTGGTGAAAGCCGAAGAGGAGATGGTGCGTGGAGTCAGGCAAGGAAATCATCTTCACGCGGATCGTTTCACCTTGTTCGATCTTGAAGTCGTAGTTCAGCAACTCAGCGCCCTCGGCATCAACATCGCCTTCGGACTTGGCGAATCTTCTTTCGAGTCGGAGATGGCTCTTCTCCATCACGCCCATCGTCGGCTCGTCGAAGCGCCCAGGGTCCGCATAGAAACAAGTACGGAAGACCTCATGGCGGTTGCCGAGCGCCTCGATGCAGCGATCCGCATCGTCGAAACGGATATGCCCAGTAAACTTGACATGGCACAGCAAGTTGAACGTAGTGGGATCGCGCAGGTACTGCATCAAGAACCAGAACCGCGCCGTTCCGTAAGACATGCTCACCTTCTTGACAAAATCCATCTTTTGGTTAGTGTCGTCATGAAACCGCGAGAAGAGCTTGGCAGTTGGCTGTTGATCCTCATCGCTGGCTCTGCTACCTCCCTGGGCGTCAACAAACTTGGGATCTAGCTCGACTTTGATGTAGTCGGTCGAGGCAGAGTCGGATTGGGAGGTTGGCTGCGTGGTGTCGGATTGTCTGTCTGTCTCCTCGAGGTCTTCTACATCGGTAGAATGGTACCTGCTGCTTCCTACGCCAGCAGGAGGACCATTGGTTTCGGAGGCGGAGTCCTCATCGTCATACGGAGGCAAGTCAATGGGCGCCATAGTAATGGCCTCCGGCTCGACGACCTCCTCTTCATCTTCGGGAGGTACTAAAGCGACGACTGTCAACATTTCCATCCACAGCATGTTGAAGAGTGACCAGAGGTCACTCTAAAGCATAGAATAGCAAGTGAAGCAATCTAGCTGAATGGGTAGAGATGTTCTAGGGCGGAATAATGCACTCACCGTCACCGTTACTATTATCTACCTCGAGATCGGCGTTGCCATCGAAGGGTAGTACCTCAATGTCGCCAGACTTTTGCTGCTGCACGTCAGTGTCCACTGCAGAATCCGCCACCACGGCAGAACCGGCTAGCTTAGGCACAAGTTCAGGGGCCAAGCGCTTGATAGCATCGTCAATGAGATCATGAACAGTGGCTCCGCCCAAGATCTTCAGGACAGGCATATCCAGGCCGAGCTCCTTCGTGAACCAAGACCGCATATCTACGGCCAGCAGGGAATCAACGCCCAATTCCACGATGGCTGTGCCAGGAGTGATACCCTGCTCATCAGGATTCATGTTGAGGCGAGCGTAGAGCGTTGCTAGAAGGCCATCGAGCAACAGGGTTCGCAGCTCGTCTTCCCCGGTAACCTCAGCCAGCCTGCTTCGGACCGACGACCCCGCGTTCTTGCTGTCGCCGTCTGCTGTGCCGAAGACGGTCGAAGAGGCAGGGATCCGAAGCCAATGGAAGCGAGGCGTTTTCGACCAGAGAGGAAGGTCGTCAAGGTGGCCTTCGATCTGCAGCTTCTTCAAGCCGGCCGTGATCTCGGGGTTCATACCCGAGTCTGGACGGCCAGCGGCGATGGCTTCAGACAGGAACTGGTAGAAGTCCCACTCGCTGATGTTGACGTACCCAAGGTTCTTCAGGCGGTCTAGTTTGCGCGTATCGCGGTTCAGGTACCCAAGTCCAACAATACCTAGTAACGGCAAACAAGATGATTAGTCGACAGTGGAAGACGTCAAAAGGTTCAGGAGCCTCTTACCGGGCATATTGATGGCGCTTCCAGCCAGGCCGCGCATTCGGCGGCCAGCGACAAGACTACACATAAAGGCGTTGGCAGCGGCATATGCAGTCTGGCCCATATTGCCCGAGACGCAGGCCAAGGACGAAAAGACGACGAAAAAGTCGAGATCCTTGCTGTTGAAGATCTCGTCGAGGAACACAGTGCCCTCGACCTTGGGGCGGAGCGTCTTCTCAAACTCGGCGTGCGTTTTGTTAGCAAACAGGCCATCGATGAGGATCATAGCTCCGTTCATGACACCAGCGACAGGGGGCATCTCGGCGCAGATACGTTTATGTGCTGTTCTGACCGAAGACCGACTCGTCACATCCATAGCGTACGACTTGACGACGGCGCCCTCAGATTGGACCAGCTCAAGCCAATCTGGGTTGAGTTGAGGGTTTCGGGAGGCCAAAGCCAGATACCTGGCTCCGTGCTTGACCATCCACTTGGTGAGTTGAAGTCCGAGTTCACCGGCCAGACCTACGAGGAAATATGTTCGGTCATTGCGGAAACGAATGGACTCATCGGCGGGTCTGAGGGTCACCGGGAGAGTCGCATCAACTCTCCAGTCAATGGCCTGCAGGTATGGAACAGTCCGGAGTTGTGCCAGAAACGAGACTGCAGAAGCAGGAACGATGGGGGAACGCTTGTGCTGAGAGAGCTTGATCGAGTCCAGCTGATTCGATTCCAGGGCATGTTGAACAGCGCTCTTCAAAGCGCTAGCAGCATCACGATCTTCATGGTTGGTGGCAAAGCCGAAAGCAGTGACGCTGCAGAGGTGAGATGTCCTCTTGACCTCGCAACCGCGGGGAACAAGATTCTCGATACGCGAGCCAATAGCGTCATTCGGTGTCGAAGCATTCGTGTGTGCCTCCGAGAGATCAATGAAGACGGACGTCTCTTTGGGAACGATGCGAGCCAAGTCTCGGTCGGGACAAGCGGGGTGAATCTGTTTCACGCCCTCAATGGCTGCGTCCGACGACGACGTGGACGTCATGACCAGATTGATTGCATGGGGGCGAGAAAGTCTCACGAGACTCCTGGCCAACACAGGAGATGGCTCGTGCACAAGGACTGCCCCCCAAGCACCGGCCCCCCAAGCACCGGCCAGGATGCTCATGGCTAGCAGCTCAGCAGCCGTGCTGTTCAGCACATCTTCCTCACGATGGTCTGGGAGGTCGAGGGGTTCTAACTCCGCGAGCCGGGACCGAGGAACCCAGACAATAGACTGGTTCGCTTCGGAAAGCGCGATGATTTTCTTGCTGCCATCTTCAGTTGAGCCCAGGATAAGATGCAGGCATCTGACAATGCCGTCAGATGCAATCCGAATGGCGTGGAAGAGTGACTTGCTGACAGATATTTTCACATCGTCGGGGGTATGAATTGATAGCGGTGCGTCTCGAAGCCTGTAGTGCGAGGTTGTCGCATCCACGGCGACGGCAGTCTGGGATTGATCGACCTCATGGGTGATGACTCGCTTGTCCGAGTTGAGTCGCGCATTGATGGGAGCGACGGGGAGGTAGCGGGGCAGGAGGAGAGTGCCGCTCTGGACGGTAAGCTCGCGTTCGATGAGATACAGCGGCTCGTGGGGCTTGCGCGGCTCGCCCGTCAGATTGCTGGAGTGGTGCAGCCTCAGCAGGTGGTGCGCCACAATGTTGGCCGTCGGGCGGTCACTGCCGTCAAAGTTCAGGAACTGCAATCGCAAGTTTGGCATCTCACCAACAAGGCAGCGGCCCACAGCCACCATCATATTCATGTACGGGTTCTCTCCCCGGCTTCCGACTGTGATCCAGAGCATCGTCTGCAGGCTGTCACATATCTTGACGATCGCGTTGAACTTGTCTTCGGTGAAGGGTTTGAACAGCAGCTCATCCAGCTCCGCTAGGCAGATAGTCACAGGCTTGATGGCGAGCGTCTCGTCATCCACGTCGGTGATACCTTCAGCCTGCCGCACTTCCCGGAAGAGGGGTGCCAGTGTCCTCTTCAAGTCGCGCACCAAGTTGCGCGTGTGTACAGTCCGCCCACCGATGATGAGCAGACTGGCCTCGGACACTATCTGACTCGCGTGGGAGAGAGGGTCACGAAGGATGTCCATCTGCTTATCGACAGCCATGGAGCACATGACCGAGTAAGGCGTCGCAAAATCTCGCTCTTCGGGCGTGGCCGTGTCGAGGCCCGAGAAGCCAGCAGTTCGGAGCACGTCATCCCATTCCTCTTGGGTGACGAAGGGAGAGTACCTTCGGTTCTCTTCAATTCCAGAGAACCACGCCGGGGATGCGCAACCACCCAAGGCAACAGCCAAAGATGAGTTGCTCGTCGGTTCGAGAAGAGCCAGGTAGCCACCCGGACGAACAAGGGTGCGAATCTGTCTTAGAGTCTCTTCGAGGTCTGCCGTCGTGTGTAGAGAGTTGGCCGCGACGACTAGATCGTAATGACCTGCAGTGAAGCCCTGCTCAGCGGGGCTCTGCTCCAGATCGAGAGCTTTGAGCTCGATTCTCTCGGCCTGTGCAGCCGGGATCTGGGACTTGAGAGAATCGAAATGTGCCGTATCAACGTCGGTGCATGTGTATGAGGTGAAGTTCTGGCCGAGCACGTCGAGTATGGCCTTGGTGCAGTATCCTTCACCCGCGCCGATCCCTAGTACCCTCATGTTGCGATGCTTGAACGCCAACTGGTTGGTCAAACCTGCGAGACGATCCAAGTACTCACGATATCCCGGGATGGTGCCATAGAAGTCGTCCGAGAGCCGGCTAACGTCCACTTCTCCCTCAGGGGATAGCTGGTTGCGTAGGAGCGAAGTCAAATAACCCCTGGCGGCGAGACAGCGTTGTATCTGGGCATTGCTCTTAGCGAGACGTTGGGCGTGTACTTCAAGAACCTCCCATGAATCGGCCAGCCATTCATTCAAGCATGTAGGATGCTGCTGGGAACGCGTCGCGCGGAGGACGTATTGCGCCCAATCCACGATGGCTCGCTGATGGGATGTGCCGTCACGTTCTACATCAACTTCCGCTGCAACATCGCAGAGGTCGCGAAGGATACAGAGTGACAGTCTCTCGGAAAACCGGGCAACTTGCTGATCATTTTCATGCCGGGGTAACGCAGACCAGTTGGATATAAGATCTGGCTGCTCGAGACACCAAGTGATAGAGGCAAAGGTATCTCGGTCGTCGGCGGCGCTCGCCTTGGCGAGGGGCGTAACGTGAAGGCCCTCGATCTGGACAATGACACGGCGACCATCCTCATCATAAAGGTCCACGTCGCCTGCAATGCCGTCCTGCTGGTCCGAGTCTACTACGAACGCGTCGAAAGGCAGTGGCGTCGCCACTCCCCCGGACAAGCTCATCTCGTAGGCACCGGGATTCACTGTGATACTGTCGATCATTGTAGGGACATGCAGGGTCCACAGGCGGCCATCTCCAGGCGCACCCACCGCAGCAAACACCGCCTGGAACGCAACATCGAGCGTGGCGGGGTGAATCACCCAGTTTTGCAGCATAGATTCATCTTCTCCGTCATCCTGGGGAATGGTGATGGTACCCTTCGACCCGCTATTTGTTCGTCGGAGGTCCGTGACGCCCTGGAACATGCCCTGATATCCATAGCCGAGCTCGGCAAGACACTCATAGAAGTACGCGACGTCAGTGTCGACGAAGTTGTTGACCCGACTTGGTCTCTCGGGCATACCGTCCTGTTCCGACAGCGGGCCGATGCTCAGCTTGACCTCTCCACTAGCTATGGACACGAACGAGCCAATATCCTTATTCTGGCAGGAATAGCATGCAAAGCCGGCTGATAACCAGCTCTGCCCCTCCTCGTCTGGAATCGACTCTTGTATGCCAGATAAACAGAAAAGAGTCTCGACTTTTGCATTTTCATCTATAAATGAAAGCGCCTTGTGGATACTGAACTTCTGTAGCTTCATGAGACGAACAGTCTTGGAAGGCATGAGTGTTCTGGCGGCTTCCAGAGCCATGACGGCGAATCCGGCTGCCGGGAAGACCTAGATAACGTTATGGGTCAGTTCGATGACAACTATGAAATCTCAACGACATGGGTAGGAAGGATAGAATCATACCATTTGGCCTTGAATCCGGTGGCCTCGAAGCCAAGGCATCTCTTTAGGGCTGAGGTAATTGCGCCAGCGACGCTCACTCTCGCCTTCGTCAACCTCACGCACGCCGAGGAGTTCGTGTTTCGCGCTGGAGCGGAGGCGGTGAGCTTTGGATACACGTGTCTCGTTCCATATGACCCGATCGTGATCCCAGTCATATGATGGCAACTGCTTAGAAACGAAAAAGTTTGCGTCTTCGGAAAACGCCACCTGGAAGTTGCGCATCTTGGGGATGGCCGAAGCCCCGAGAACGGACCAGATAGATCCCAAGGTATTCAAAAGAGCGAGAGCATCATCATGGCCACGCGAAAGAGTGCCAAAGTAAGGGACTGCACCAACAGCTTCCTCGATTGTCAGGGACGCAGGTCCCTTCAATGCTGGGTGTGGTCCCACCTCGAGCACAACTCCAGGAGGACCTTGGGCACTCACAGCTGCTTTCAGGGCTTGTGAAAACAGCACGGGCTTCAGCATATTATCGCACCAATATTGGCCCATGAGTGCTGAGCTCATGCTCGTCGTGACCCGCTCGTTGGTTTCGACGACCGACGTGTACCAGGCACAAGCATCTTCGCTCGGCTCCGTGACCTGTACGCCACATCTCTGGAGGGCCGCGAGATACGGATCCGAGCACACCGCCATATGGAAAGAATGGTATGCCGTGTCGACCTTGAGTGTGCGAGCAAACTTGGACTCGTCCTTGGCGACGACTTCGACCAGCTTGATCGCATCGGCATCGCCGGAGATGGTCACACTAACCGACGAATTGCTTGCCGCAAGCTGGGCCCTGCTTCTGAGCTTCGGGAGGTTACACATGTCGATGGCGTCCTGCATATTGGTCCCCACGGCGATCATGGCTCCAGCCCTGGCTTTGGCGGCCGGCGTGTACTTGCCACGATAGTACGCCACACGGATAGCATCCGAAGCTGATAAGAATCCGGAGACGTAAGCACATGCAATCTCCCCCGACGAGTGACCGACGACGGCGCTGAAGTTGATGCCGGCTTGGCGCAGCAACTCGGCTACCATGATCTGCACGGCAGTGCACAGAGGCTGCGATATAACGCTGTCAGATATCCGCGAGTGCTCCTTGGATGCGATCAGCTCAGCCATCAGCGACCAGTCGGGCACGTCGCCGCGGGGCAGCTCGGCAAGTGACCTCTCAAGATCCTCGATGACGGACTTGGCAAAATGAGATGATAGAATCAACTCACGACCCATGGTTGCCCACTGGGCACCCTGTCCGGTAAAAACACCAAGGATCTGGCGTGGAGCTCTGGGGCTGACACGGACACCGAGAGGCGTCTTTTTCGCTTCGGCCTGCTCAAGTGCCTCCCCGATCTGCGCGACGAGTGATCTGATGGACTTCGAAGGGAATGAGACTCGGAAGTTGTGCGCGGTTCGGCGGAAGAGGGACCAAAAGAGTACATCCATATCAAAGTCTGGATTCTCTTCGAGAAAGGAATGATAAGACTTCAGCTGAGCCGTGAGCGCCTTCGATGATGCTGCTGAGAACACGAAGACGTGAGGACTTGATACTTGGGATTTCAAGACCGATGTGATTGCCTCGAGACCGTTGACTCGCGACGTTAAGCTATGGGCTGGATGCTGCAGCTCCGGCTCATAGCTTTCGATGATAGCATGGGCGTTAGCACCGCCAAACCCGAAGCTGTTCACACTGGCCCGGCGAGGCACGCCCTCAGCCGTCTCGGGCCAGTCGCGCAAGTGGATGGGAACCTTCAGGTTGTTGTAGTAGGGCTTCAAATCAGGGTTCAGCCTGGTGAAGTGCATGTTGGGTGGGATCGCGCGGTTCTGAATAGCCAGGCCTGCCTTCATCAACCCGGCGATACCGGCGGTTCCCTCTGTGTGGCCGATGATCGTCTTGATAGAGCCGACGAGGAGGATGTTCTGCTCGCCGTCGGACTCGTCATTGGCAGAGTCGGTTTTCTGCGCTCCGCTCCGCTGCTGGTGCGAGAAGAAGGCTTTGTAGATCGCACGAGCTTCCTGGGGGTCCCCAGCTGGTGTGCCCGTGCCATGTGCCTCAAAGTACTGGCATCTCTCATTGCGCTTGGAGGGGTCAAGGCCGGCCCTGGCATAGGTATCACGGATAAGGGATGCCTGTAGGTCGGAACTCGCTGTAGAGCTTGAGGTCAGAAGCCCGAACAGCCAAATGGCTGCATGGGGGTCACTTACGCATCGTGATTCCAGGTGTCTTTCCATCCTGGTTGATACCTGTTTCCCGAATGATGTATTCGATGTGATCGCCATCGCGCAACGCGGCTGAAAGCGTCTTCATGACAATGGATGCGACGCCCTCGCCACGGGCGTAACCGTCCGCGCCGGCGTCCCACATTCGCGAGCGTCCCGTGGGGGAGAGCATGTTCAAGTTGCTCTCGGCCACGAACATGGTCGGCCCAAAGATGAGGTTCGTACCTGCGGCGATCGCCACTGGTGATTCACCACTTCTGAGGACCTGAACGGCTTGGCTAAAGGCGGGGCGGCACCGTCAGTGAATGACACGCATCGCACGCGGAATAGTGCAACTTACTGGACAGCGATCAGACTGCTACTGCATGCGGTGTCGATTGTCATGGATGGTCCATGCCAGTTGAAGAAGTAGGATATCCTGTTGGAGAGGATGCTGCGGGCGGATCCAGTTGCTGCGTACGTGGGGATGTCCTCGCTGTCTCCGTACACTTCATCTTGCGTAAGCATAATCTTCATTCCCAGACGTCCCGCATATGTTAAAAGCTTAGATGTTCCACGTACCAATCTGTGAGAAATCGTCACACATGACTCCCACGTAAGCGGCCGTGTTCGAGTCAGAAAGGCTCTCCATCGAAAGTCCTGCAGCCTCGAGGGACTCGTAGACTGTTTCCAGAAGAAGCCGCTGTTGGGGGTCGATGGCTTCCGCCTCACTCAACGGAATGTTGAAGAATTGGGCATCACTATGTGAGTCGGGTCAGTAGGTCTCTCGGGAGGACCATGGGGTTTTCCCTGGAATATGATTGTGTATACGTACAACTTCTTGGTATCCTCCGCGAGAAGATAGGCCGCCAGCACGTTGCTTGCGCCGTGGTAGTGCCCATCTTGGTTGTAGAAGTTGTCTGCCCTGAAACGGTCGATCTGGCGTTGAACGTCCTTTGGATCACGCAACAGGTCCCAGAGCTTAGATGGAGACGAAGCACCTCCAGGAAAGCGGCAGCCGCTTCCAATGACAGCTATGGGTTCCTTGATGTAAGGCATGCGGTCGACGACCTCGTCTTGAGGTAAAAATACAGATGTTGCTGCAATGTGCAATGGCTGAAGAAGCCTAAATTCTATATGCTGGAATGGACGGGCGGTAGAATAGCAGGATGATAGCGGCAGAACTGGCTTCGCGATGATATATGTGACGGATAGGCAATAAGGGACTGAGAGACTCGGCGGAAGTCAGTGATAGACCTCTTGTACAGAAAGCTGCTAGGCGCTTTGTAGATTAAGCCCCATTACAGATATGCACGACCTAGAGCATGCAGTATCTCAATCCAGTCTCTCCATGAGTCTTCCAATATCTGGACTTCGTGAGTTCTAACTTATTTCCAGCATCTCGAGATAAGTATACCCTTTCCCATTTTTCAGGATTCATCAACCAGGGGTAATTCTAGCCCGCCCTGGACCCCTATTCGAGGGATTCCCTCCAACCGAGAGCAGCAATATTCGGTGAAGGATTCGCCGGTAAGATTGGCACCTATGGTTGTCAGCCAGCGGAGCGCTCCAGTACCCACAAAGTCAGCCATGATGTCAGCCAGCGGATGGCGACAACCAAGATGACATGACCTCTAGGCGAGTCTGGACAATCTATTCAGATGCTGATCCCCTATTCAAGCCGGGATGCGGCGATGCAAAAGGGGCCATTTTCACGGGCTCTGAGTATTTCATATAGTGGCAATTGCGATTACACCCCGGACTCTCCGCAGGCATGCATGCTGTGGCGGCAAGTTTTGCTATCACTGACATGGGACTATACTCCGAAGCCTCCCCTGCTGAATTTTCACTTCGTCTCTAATCACGTCCTGAACCAATTTTGGTTACCTGTTTAGATACTTGGCCTTTCTCAAGATCTACAGATATTCTATCATCAGTCCACATCTGTATTAACCCCCAAAACGCTTCAGCCGTACTGCCATGCTGCGAAAGGGGACCAAAGTCAAGGCCGACAGGCCCGTGATGGTCATGCTTCACGGCTCGGGAAGTTCGAGCGCCATATTTGGCATGCAAACGCACTTTGTAGCCAGGGAGCTGTCCAGAACTTATGATCTCGTCTTTCTCGACGCCCCCACGCCGTGCGCCCCGGGACCGGGCGTGCTGCCTCTCTTCGCGGGCGTGCCAGGCTACTACCGCTGGCTTACCACAATAGACCATCCGGTGTCGAGCACGATGCGTGTCGCTGAGCTGTTCAACATCGCTCGCTACATCGAGACGCAGCTGGACACGCAAGGCATCAACCCTGCCAAGGTGGAGGCGTTCTTCGGCTTCAGCCAGGGCGCCCTGGTCGCCATGGCCATGCTGGGCCTGCGCCAGGCCGGGCAGTCCGCCTGGGACAACCTGCGTTTCTGCGTCGCCATCGGGGCGGGCACCACGGGCAACGAGGCCCAGCTGGCGGGCATCGAGAAGATGTTCGCCATGCTCTCCGGCTTGGTGGGCCGGGGCGACGGCAAGTTCCCGGGCTACACGGCCCACGCCGTGGGGACCAAGGACCTGTGGTACGGGGACGGGAAGCGCCTGGCGACCATGTGCGCCGGGGACAGGACGATGTCAATGGATTACAGGGACGGGCACGTGGTGCCGCGGCAGAAAGCAGACGTGTCGAGGCTGCTGATGCTCATAGACTCCATGGACCGGAAAAGCAAGTCTGGGGCCTTCAGCACCGAGGATTCTTCGTCTGCAGTGTTGAACTCGCTCCCGTCTGTACTAGATGGAGGAGATATCGAGCAGGCAATGGCGGTGCTGGCAGAATATGGGATCACGGTGTGACGTGCATGATCTCGATCTGCGCATTCGGCCGGATAACAATAAGATTTTCCATGTATGTTTCCGGGTGCGAGAAGGTCTCTGTTATGGACCCAGCAGGTTACCAGGCTTGGCCATAAGAAAGAGGCCCAAGTGGGAAACAGAAGTAACAATAGCTCAATGTTACGTAACTGGATCACTAGATTACGAGAGGTGAGCCAGTAAGCCGGATCACCAACAACGGATCAGTGAGCCGGATTACTAACACGCCCTTGGTGTGACGGCTGGGCTAGTTAACCAACTATTAAACCTAGTCGTAAGGTTTATGTTGGCAGGAGTATCGTGAGATCTGAGCAATGAGATGACTAGTCACGTCTGGTAATAGCAAAAGGGATTTGCGTAACGAAGTTGTATTGCAAGCCGGTCATCTATTTAGACTATAGGAGAAGTAATGAGCGTATCTATATACTGTTCTGTATTTGGCGTGATGGGTGTTGCTCAGTGATCACGACTGAGCAGTGATCGTGGTTGCTCATTGAGCAGGACTGAGCAGATCAGGTATGCTCAGTGAGCACCTACTGATCAGATCCTCCTGGCCACGTGATATCATGGTAGACCGTTCTTCCGTTCCGGGACCTCGTCCCTATCGGAAGCCCTTCTTTGTTTTAGGTTGTACGGTCTTCTCAATCTCTTTGCCCCCACCAGGGCTTTTACGCGACCATCAGGTATGAGCCAAGACTTGTTGAATCATAACAAAACGCCACACTTCCGTTACTTTGTTTTAAGCCTTTTGCGACGATTACCTTGAACCGCTGTTAGTTGCAATTTTTTACCATTGTCTTTTTTATTCAGCGAGAAAAATTCACCTTTCTTATACAAGACACGGATAGCTTCAAGGCGTATTTTCCAGGCTGAACCAAAAACATAAAGAATAATTATAGTTTATAATTCGAAAATTATAACACGATATAATTCGATCTTTCTTATATAATAAATGTTTCTCTTTTTAAAAACGTTTGTTTTTAATCTTCTGACATGTACCTAGGATATAGTTTATTTTACTTAAATAGGCGGTTTTTTCCTTAATAAAAAATGATTTCGTATTAAAGTATTAGGTTATTATTTACTAAAAAGCTATAATAACTTGTTATATATCCACTTAAAGATATAAGTAATATTTAAAGTAGGATTTAATTTTTTGATACTAATAAGGCGAGAATCAGTTTATAAAATCTATTTAATTTACGGATTTTTCGTATAATAAAAAGGATGCTTTTAATTAAAACGTACCATACAAGCTCGCGACTTACACAAGCTCGCGACTTGTTTTTTTGGCACTTCGCAACAACTAATCTAAATAACTTAACTGTAACATATCTAATTGATTTTATCGACTGTATTCCTTTTCGCTAATCATATTTACAGCTTCTTACTAAGTGCCCGTACTCTATCAAAGCTTGTTGCGGACGTTGTTTTATTTTTTGATCACTTCGACCCGTACGCGACAGCTGTCTTCCGTAGCTATTAGTAATAGCTTTTTACCACCACCTTTTCTGTCGACTAAAAAAACTTGTAAATCCCATATAGTAAGTGTTTGTTGCGTAGTCACTGCACTAAAAAACAGAATTAAATAAGTGCACACTTATTACGCTACTTATTTAACAGTGTTCTTTTTTATTAGAAACGTTTATTTTAACCGTTTAATTACGTAAAATCGAATTATCCTAAAAAAACGTCCTATAACAATCACTCAGACGCGCCCTACTATGACGGCTAAGCTAATTAACCAACTAGTAAACCTAAAACGTACGGGTTTATATTAGTAAGAATATTATAAAAATTTTAAACAATTGCGTAAGAGTAACTTAATTACGTCTCGTAATATTAAAAATATTTTAAATAACGAAATCATATTAAAAACTGTCATTATCTAATTATATAAAATAAATTTAATTATATATAGTCTTTCTAAAAATTGTATATTATTTTTAAACTTATTAAATTTACTCGTAATTTTAACGATCTTAAACTCGTTAAATTTATTCGCGATCCTAGCGATCTTTTGAAAGGTTACGTAACCCTGCCCTATTAATCTTAACCGTCCTAGGATTTGCTAAGTATGTTGGGTTATAATACGATTTCCTCTTTTTTAAAATGTTTATCCTAAAAATTATTTTATGAAACGTTTTATTACATTAATTTTAAATAACTAAAAAATAAAGTTAAATAGTTAAAATATTAATAAAAGTGCACCGCTAGCTTATATATACCGAACGCTTATATAATTCGTTATACTAATTATAATATTATTATATTTTATATACTTATTAATTCGGTTTATTTATTTTTACTTTTTAACTTATTTTATTTTTCTTATTAAAACGTATTTATTTATTATATATTAAACGTTTTATTCGACATATGGTTATTTATATTACTAAACAAAATTTTACCACCAGTTTTTACAACGCGTTTAAAATCGTTATAACGATTAATAATTTTAAATCGGGATCTATAAAAGCGGGATTTATTTTACTCCATTGTAATTATGCGTTTTCCGAATGTAAAGTTTTAATAATATTTATACAAACCGTTTTCCTATTTATTTTTTACCAATTCCGTTATTGTATTACTTACAAAAAGTTCTTGAAATAATACCGAAATAAATTAAAGGCAACAGAATTTATATACGAAAATTAAATATTACCTTATAATTTGTTACAAAAAATAACTTACTATTATTATACGAAAACTATTTTTTTAAAAAGAATATTACTTATTATATAAAAAGAACTATATCTTTAATAAACGCGGGACAGTTAAAACTAAATATTTTTTTTAAAAAGATTTATAAAAAGTTTTATAAAAATAATTTATAAAAAACAAAATTTATAAAAAATGTTCATACCACAATTTATAAAGAAAATTTATTAAAGAAAGTTTATTAAAAAGAAAAATAAGCTTTTATAATTACAAAAAAGGTAATAATAAAAAATCGTAATTAATAACGGTCGAAAAAAGTTATTATAAAAGCGTTTAAAAAAAAACGGAAATATAACGTTTACGTCAACCCCGGATATAATGCTCGTATATGTAAGAAACAATATAAAGGCGTTTAGGAATAAAAAAATCCGATTAGTTTAAATTTATTTATTATATTGTAGTTGTTTAGTTCGAGTTTATTATCGCGATATGTTAAAAAACGAGTCCCAAGCTTATGTAAATAGCGAACTTATATGGTACGTTATTAACTTTATAATATTTATATCTTTGTTTCTTAATTTTTGAACTTAGTCGTAAAAATATCGGGAGACTTTCGGTTATAATGGTAATTTCGTTTTCTTTAAATGTTTTAAAATTTAATCCTTTTATAATTATTATTTTCAAATATTAGTATTTAGCCGTTAATCGTATTAATTCTATAATCTTTACTTTATTTTTATACGTCAATACGAAATACGGTAAATATATACTCTTTATTCTCCCTTAAGGAGACGTAACCGTATAGACAAAATTGGATAAAATGATCGATTAGTACCTTAATTCTAAGGCTTTACTAAACCGATCCCTCTCGTAGCAGCTCTTATTTACGTCGATTCGTAGCGGTGTTTTAAAGTAATTTCGTTACCCGGAACAGCCGGGCAAACCATCGGTTATATTTTAGTTTATAACATTTTAAAATTTGAACTTTAATCTTCGTTAACCGTTTTCTTTTTCCTATTTTTTTTTTAATTTTTTTTTAATAATTTCTCCATGATTGCTATTTTTTTTTAGTATAAGTTCGTATAACGATTAACTGTTGTTACTTTCAGAAATTAAATCGTATCCAAAAATTAATAGTTAAATGCGATTTTTTGAAAGATTGTTTTGGGTCGATAAAATTATTAATATATTTCGCTCGCTTAATAACTTTGTAGGATTTAGCTATTTTGAATAAAACGGTTAAGTTAAAGATTTTGCCGGTACGGATTACCAGTATCGTCTACGAATTTTGTCGTATGTTAAATTGTGATAGTAATCGTAATTCGAGAACCGTAAAACGATCGAGATTAAAAGTTCCTAGCCGTAAGATTAGCGAAAGTTCGCAAAAACTTGTTTACGTATTTAAGGTTTATTTTTAAGGTTTACGGCGTAAATATTTACGTTGTCTAAGTTATATTATATAACCTTACCGAATTAATTAATAGGTATAAAGTTTATTAAAATCAAAGTTTATCGGTAATTACATATAAAATAAGGCTTTGAGAAATTAAAATATATAATTTATCCTATATCGTAAAAACTACCGTTTAATTATTATGTTTTAAGCTATTAGGTATAGTATTTATCGTGCGATTATATCGTGTAACCACTTTTCTATATTTGGCTTAGTCTAGAAAATATGGCTTAAACTTAGCAGTAGTTTACATATACTTTTT
The DNA here is from genome assembly GCA_004155935.1 of Monosporascus sp. GIB2. Lineage (NCBI taxonomy): Eukaryota > Fungi > Ascomycota > Sordariomycetes > Xylariales > Monosporascus > Monosporascus sp. GIB2. Next base: position 67,749 of record QJNV01000145.1, read on the forward strand.
ATTTTTTTAAAAAACGCTTTTATAATCGTATAATAAAAACCTTTCAGTTTTTTATATAAAGAGATAATTACTTAAATCTTATTAGTTCTTAATTTATTTGGAAATTTTATACGAAGTAAATTTCACGCGGCCCTTACAAAACCTTTTATTTTCTTATAATATTTTCAATAACATTATATATTTGCAATAAGTTTCCGTACGTATTTAAATATACTACTTATAAATTTAAGTTTTTTTAATACCGTAAAAATTATATCGTTGATATACGATTTTTTTTATTATATATTTGAATGTCTTATTAACTTATCCGCTAAGTTCGCGGTACCCGGTTAATATTAAATCTTAAAATTTAGTTTAAAAGCACTAAAAACTTTATTAACTTAATCAGCTTTTAAAATTTTACTTTAACGCTTAAATAATATTTTTAACGTTATATAATCTGTAAATATAAAATAAATTTTTTCCGTATTTTTAAGATGTATATAGAGAAACGGGCGCAAGGTGATGATTTTCTGGGTTCGTTGTAGCTTTTGTTGTTGTTGTAACTAGGTGGGAGTGGTGTGGGAGTAGCTAGCTAGATACAAATGGTGGGGCTGTCGCGCCCACACCCCCGTTGCCCTAGGGACCCCCTACACCAAATTCCTTTAGCCACCTCACATATCCTACCACGCCCTCATGGCTGAAGGGATTCCATTCGCCGTTGAGGTCATACAGACCTTGCCGGCGCCCTCCAGCCCTCGGAGTTTCCGTCCCCTACACCGAATTCCTTCAGCCACCTTAAATATCCTAACACGCCCTCATGGGTGAAGGGATTCCATTCGCGGTTGAGGTTATACAGACCTCGCCGGCGCCCTCCAGCCCTCGGGGTTTCCGTCCTATCGCCATCATCCTTCAGTAGCCAGCCTGATACATCTTGGGAGGCTGGTTGCACAGATCCTCCGGACCGTCAGGGATGAAGTGGGCTTCGCTTAGGTGGACCTGTTTTCCATCCTGTGTATCCTCCGAATCGTCGTCCTCGTTCTTCTTTGCTTTGGGGCAGTCCTTGGTAGGCTTTGCACTACCCACCCACCCACGCTAAAATTTCCACCCACGGGTACCCGTGGGTGGGTAAAAATTAGCGTGGGTGGTTAGCAGGGGTACGTGGGTAGAACGAAATTACCCACGAACTAACCACCTATAGATACCCAAAGTGCAAAATAGGGAACCAATTATAAGAATTTGTTTTAAAATTTAAATATTTACCATATAAATATAAACTAAATTAAACGTTATATAAATAAAAAGATTACGTAATTTAAGATTAAATCTTATTAAATATTTGTTAAAAATTAAAAATTAAATTAAAACGTTAAAATGTTATACTTAAACTTAATTATTATATTTATAAAAATTAACCGTAATATAATACCGGATTACTCGATATCCGGTAAATTATTTAGCTTAAATAATATAAATTAGTTAAAAGTAAAGTAATAATTTAAAATTCTTTTATATTACTTATTAAGATTATCCGGCATATTTTACTTATATAAATTAAGTTATTAATAACGGCGAACTTTTTATTAAATTCAGCGTAATATATTTTATATTATATATTTCGAACTTTTTTAATTATTTTTCCTTTACTTACTTCCGTACCTTTTATTGTTTATTTTTATCTAACTTTTTTACGTAATTTCGTTTTAATACCTAATTCATAATATTATATTTTAACAAAGTTAAAAAGCTTATATATGTTATTATTCCCGTTTTATAATAAATAAGTTTATTATCTTTTAATATTAATATAATACGTTTATTATTAACGTAAATATATTAATAAATAACTGTCGGCGGTTAGTGCTTTAAGGTGCTCACGGTTGGTAGATTGGGCTATAAGATGTAGCTTGGGATATATTTTACTATAGAAGAATTTTTTAAGCCTGGATTTATATATGTAACCAAAGTTTGGCCTGAACGTTTTCCGTTTAAATTAATATTAACATATAGTTTGTGCTAGTGTCCTGTATTTAATTACTGTAACCATTAATATAATAGCATTTTTTAATTAAGTAGTAATTTATTACGTTATCAGAACTGGTTATTTATAGAATTAAGTTAGTAAAAAAAGCACGAAATTTAAAAAAAGAATTTTTAAGTTAATAAAAAGTTTAGCAGTTAATAATGGCGAGCAAGTAACTAATTTCCCGGTAGCTTTTTGTTAAGCAAAATGGATTATTAGAAGCTAGCTTTTTCTTTTTTTCCTAGTTAAGATTTTCCTACGATAAGGACCTTTTCTAGGACGAAAAGTTTTATAGTAAGGAAAAGGAAGGATTTATATTCAGTGTGGCGTTAAGAAAAAAACTTGTTTTTAGAGCGTTTTTAGAAAGTATTCCATTATATCAATTATTTTAACAGTTAAAAATCGACCAATTTAAAACTCTTATTTAGAGATAGTAAATTACTAACCATTTAATTAAGTTTTATAGGTTTGTAAGTATTAATATAAATAGCATTAGGTGTGATGTTAGGGTACGAAAGGATAAATATTAACAGGTCGAAAAAGAAATTAAAAAGCTAAAGCTTTAAAATTAAAGGACTAGTAATATAATAAAGCGATACGAAAATGCGATAATATAATTACTAAGTACCGTTTAAATTAAAAGTTATAAAAGCTCGCGTAGCATTAGCATATAACTGAAAGCGTTATAAAGCGTTTTATTTCAGGTTAAAGCCGGTGGTTTTAAGGAAGTATCGGTTATTGTAAAGAGCGATATAAAGGAGATTAACTTACTAAGAGAAGGCGAAATAAAAACTAAAAGATGGTTTATTAAAAAAATTTAATTTTTTGAAATTTAATTATTTAAAAAGAAAGAAAAGCAAGTTACTTCAAAGAAAGAGAGTGGCCCGTAATAACTTTAATATTTTAAATACTTCTTTTTTCTTAGATTTTTCTAGGGTTTTTCTTTTTTAAAAAAAAGAAAAACCGTTATAGCTTATTTAATAGCTTACTTAATAGTAATTTCAGCAGTTTAGATGATTCTAGCAAATTAGACTTTAACCTAAAGGATACAAAGAAAGATTTTAAGTTTAATAATAGAGATAGTAAGCTACGTTAAAAACGTTTTGATTTTACTTTAGATAAGAAGAATTACCTAGGAGGCTAGGTTAACTAAAAGATTTAAAGTAACTTTTTAAATTTTATAATAGAAAAAGTTAATTACGAAGATAAGATAAAGTTAAAGTAATTAAATTAGCTTCGTTTAATAATGGCAATTACTAAGATTTATAAAAGCGCGCTTTTAAAATTAATTATAAGTATCAAAAAAGGTACGAAAACGGTTAAAACGTTTAAAAGAACTTACGTAATAATAAGTAAATCCCGACAGAGGTTTTTTTGAAAAGAGCTTAATAAGGTTATTTATAACGGGCAAGATCTAGTATAATTTAATATTAACTTTTAAAAGCTTTTCCGGCAGATAAAAAGTTATAATATACCATGTAAAATAAAGAAATAAATTATCTTATTTCTTATTGTTATAAAGAACTACGTTAATAATTAATGCAAAAATATTTAATTAGTGCTACAGTAGACGGATTACTCCTTTTAGTAGCTATTTAACGATTAACAACGAATTTTATAACCGATTAAACAAAAAAATAACGGAGTGTCCGTTAAAGTACGAAAGGGCAAAGAAGGTAATAATTTTCGGAATAATAAGCCCGTATAAAATAAGGATAGATAATTATTTTATTTTAATTATGGCAAGTATGGGTATATAGTAAAGAATTACCTTGAAATATTAAAGAAAATAAATGGTAAAGATAAAAAAGAAAAGCGCAGTTAACGTGAGAGCAGTAGTAGTAATAGTAGTTAAAATAACCTAAGTAATAACTTTTATATTATCCGTAGTATTGCCCGCAGGAAATAAAGGGAAAAAAAGTTTATTACTAAAGGTTTAAGAAATTTATATCGTTTAAACGAAAAATTTTTCAACGTTTATATTAGGAATTAATAGCTTTAAAACTTTATAAAGTGAAATAAAAAGATAATATAAAAGCCTAACTTTATCGTAGCTTTAATAGTTGAAAATGTTAAAGCAGTTAAAGCAATTAAAGTTGTAGTTATTAATTATACCAATTATATAAGGATTAACAGCTTTAAACGTTTTCAACTATAAACGACTTAAGGCCTTATATTATAAGGAAATAACTGCCCTAAGTTACGGCTGTAAGCAACCGAGAGCCCTAAACTTTAAGCGATTAAATGTGTTAAAGTTATAAAAACCGATTGTGCTAAAGTTATAATAGTTAATAATGTTAACAGTTTTATTAAAAGTAAATTATAAGTAAATTAAGCGCATTAAACTATAAGTGGCTAATAGCTTTAAAGTAATTAAGGCGATAATTATAGGTAACGCTATACTATTATATATGTATTTTTTATAAAGACGAAAGAGATGGGTTACTTCGAGATTTAAAAGCAAACGTTAATATTATTAATAATATTAACGACTTCGAAAGGGGTTTAATACTAGATAGTAGGTTTAACGGAATATATATTATAATAACTAGGGAATTTATAGGTACTATTTTTATCGATATTGTAAAATGGCTTTTAAAAGGCCTTTATAGAGAAAATAACGAAGTTATAGTAAAGTATACGTTATATATTAATAATTTCTCGTTAAAGATATTGTTTAAGAAGATTTTTTATAGAAAAGGTAGTAACCTAAATAGAAATACCCTAGTTAACCCTAATAGGACTAAATTAATAATTATTAACGTTTCTTTGGAAGGGTTTTTCTTATAGGTTTATAGAAAACTAAAATTTACTATAAAGAGCCAGGAGTTCCTAAACGAAAATAATTAATAGAGATACGGGCTAGGGGGTTATTCGGTAAGAAAAACAGCAGTAAACTTAATCTAAAGCGTACGTTTATAGACGTTATTAAAAACTATAAGGATTTTATAACTAACGAAATTATGAAGAAAATTATCTTTTATTACCGCCACCTATATTACCTTAATATTAAAAGATTAATTTGGACTATTAAAAGATTTATGAGAATAAATCTAAATTTTAAGGATGTAAAATCGTTCGTTTATAAAGTATGCGAGGGAGGAGAAAGATGGAAAATATACGATATTAACCTTTAAGAAAAGTACCATACGTAGAAGAAATTACTTAATATAATATAGGAGCCGTAAAGCCTATTAGTATCGAAAGTAATAGATATTTCGAATTTATCATAAACGGCTTATCGCGCTATAAGAAGTAGCATTTATTTAAGACTAATAATAAGGTATAGAAAAGCCTGTATAATTAAAATTTTTAGTTCGGAACAAACGCGACTAGGATTAAATAGAACGAAATTAATTACGGCGAATCCGGAATTAATATTATCGGTCGTTATGGTAACTTTAAATACGTTGCGGAAACCGGCGATGAAATCTTCCTTAATAATGTAAGTAATGTAATAATATATAAAACTTTCAATATATAACAAATAAACGCGTTTTAACGGAAAAAAACAAAATACGTCAAAAGCTTAAAATAAATGGAAAAAATAAAAAGGTATACAAAATGTAATATTATCGTAATTAATGTAATATTTTTCAAATTTTATCGAATAATAACTTTCGTAATTATCGAGGATAAAAAAATATTTCGATTTTTTCGTACGCGTTCGAGTATATTAATCGAAATGTTGGACCTATTTTAAACCTAGTTTATTTTTCGTCCAACCGTTATCGCTTATAATAACTTTTTAATCGGGTAAAAGTGGGTTATTGTCGAATTAGCAAAAAAAGTAATTTTTCTCGGTAAGGATGATAAATAGGGATCGGGCTTACTTTTGAAAGTTTATAGTTTATATTATTATAGATTATTTTCGATTTCTTTATTAGATTTATTTAAGTTTTCCACGTTTTTAATATTAATAATAATTATGCCGGTTGTTATAAAAAGTTTTATTAAAAATTTTATTTCGTCGAAATTATAAATATCCTTTTTCGTAATACCGTATTTAATAATTATATTCCGAATAAGGTTAAACTATTTGCGAAATATTTTCAGATTTTCGCATAAAACTTTTTAATAATTTATCTTTCGATTTAAACGCGTTTCGAGTTTTTGTTGTTATTTAATAAAGTTGGCCATTTAGTTAACCCCGACGCGTCCGGCAGCCTGCTATGCGAGCAGCAGATTCGCCATATTTTTAATATACTAACGCCAGATACGAAACGTTCGCGTATCTAGATTAAGGATTCGTTCGATAATCGATTTCTTTTCGGTCGGCGTTAATTTTCGCGAATTGGGGGTAATATCGGTTCGGGCGCGTTTACCTTTAGATCGTGCCCTTAGGGTAGCATATGAGACGTCGTAAATAAAACTAAGCTTTTTATAACTAAGTTTCGGGTTTTACTTTTTAGCTTAAATAGCTAGGTTTATTTTCGCTTTTTTTGTAAGGCGTTTCATAATGTTAGTGTTAACAAATCGACAACTAAAAATAGGTAGTTAAAATATGCCAAAAAAGTGTGTCGCTCGCTTATGTGTTTCGTTCGCTTATGTAATACGTTAAATATCTTTTTTAAGTTGTTATTTAAATAAATAACGATAAAACCAATTTAAATTATATACCAATCTAGAGCAACAACCAAAACTATCAAAACTCTTTAATAAATAACCCTTATAATGTTAACTGCAATTTCGTTATAATTAATTCCTTTCCGATAAATAAATCCCCTAACGCAAATACGGGCCTTATACTTCTTTAACTTTCCTATAAACGTATTTTTTTAACCCCTATTTAACGTCTATAAGGTACCCGTAAGCCTTATTACGGGACGTAAAATAGAAAATTCCGCGTTAAAGGTTTTTTTTTGATTTTAATAAAAATAGCTTTAAGCTATATTTCGCATTTTAAGCTTTTTATTATTTTCTTTAGTAACAGGTCGTTATTTACCATAACATATAACCTATAACCGTTTTTATCGTCGGTATTAATTAATAATAAATAAAAATGGAAAAAATTCTTTAAATTATCGCCCTTTTAGGTTAAAACTAGCTTTAACTTACGTATTAACTTTAAGGCTTTATCCGGGGCTTTTAAAACGTACAACTTAAAAACCGTCTTTTTTTAACGTCCCTTTTTTCGTTTAATTTATTTAATATCCTAATCCGTATCGTCCTTTAAAACGATATTATCGTTTTTATTCTTCACTTTAACGCCCTATTTCTAACCCTAACGGTATCTTAAACGCTTTTATACGAACTACGAAAATAACCGAATAATATCCTTTGGGCTAAAAAGCTATCCTAACTCCTTTAGGTTCTTATAAATAATAACATATAATATTATCAGTAATCTGCCGCCCTTTAGCAACTATACCTTATAACTATATATACCCTAATAACTTAACAATATTTTTTTTACTTTACGAGCTGCTAACCTTTTTACCCTAACTTAATTTTGTAATTCTTATTTATTAACACTATATACCTGTTATTAAAAATGTTAAAATAACTATTATCAAACCTATAAAACCTTTTATAATTAAATTCGAACGCGTTTTTAAAATATTCGATTAATATTTTATCCGTTATTATTAATTATCTAATTCGGTTAACAGTATACGTTATAACCTTCATTATAAAATTTCAAAAATATATCGGTATCTTTATTTACGCTATTATTATGCGTACTTCGTTTTAAAAGAATTATATACCGCATTCCGTAACTCCGTTATAATATTAATTATAAACGTTAAAAATTATTAATTTAATACTTTTCATTACGTAAAAATTCTTTATTTTTGTTACGCCAAATTCCTTACCGCCGTTAAGGCGCAAAATTTGTACTATTCGTTTCTTATTTTCCGTATTTAAAAGCAATTTTTCCAAATATTTAATTATCCGCGTAATATACGTACGTAAATTTTCTTAAACTTTGTCCTTAATTTTAAATAAATAATACTCCTTATAACGCGACAAATCGTTTATAATAAGCCCGAAATAACCGTTATTTTCGATACTAATAAGCTTAACTAAATTTACGTTACATTAAATAATTTCTCTGATATAAGTTACCTTTTTTTACAAGTTAATAAACGGTATTTTCCGTATTTTCCCTTTGTTATACGTTATATAAAATAACGATTCTATATTATTAAGGTTTAGGTTTATTTCCGTAAACCTTTTAATGGTCCAAATTAATCGTTTAATACTAAGGTAATAAAGGCGGCGGTATCAAAGGATAATTTTCTTCATAATTTCGTCTGTCATAAAAATCTTACCGTCCCTAAGTGCTCCCAAAAAGGTTACCCTTAAGTCGTTAGCTAGGTCGCTGCCGTCCTTCTTACCGAATAACCCCCCCAGCCCGTATCTCTATTAATCGTTTAATAGTTTTAGGCCCTTATTAATAAGCTTTAGCTTCTTATAAAACTTTAAGTAAAATCATTTCCGGAAAACGTTAATAATTATTAATTTAATCCTATTAAAGCTAACCAAAATATTTCTATCTAACATACTTCCCTTTTTATAAAATATCTTTATAAAAAACACCTTTAACGGAAAATCGCTAATATATAATATATACTTTATTATAACCTTATTATTCTTTCTATAAAAACCTTTTAAAAATTACTTTATAATACCGATAAAAATAACAATTACAGGTGTTCCGCTTATCATAATATAAATTCCCTTAAATCTAATATTTAATATCGAATTTTTTTCGAAGTCGCCGATATTATTAATAATATTAACGTTCGTACCTAAATTTTAAAATAACTTATCTTTATCGTCTTTTATAAAAAAATACATATATAACAATATAACGCTACCTGCAACTATTAACCTAATTACTTTAAAATAATTAACCACTTATTACTTAATTCCGATAAAGCTATTAACGCCGTTGTTACGGTCTGACTGGTGGAAGGACACGGAAACGGTCGCGCTAGAACTGAAAACAGGGCCCAAGTGGGTTAATTACGTGTGACGCTCCGAACCGCTCCCATGGAGCGCAAAAGAGCGTGATGCATTTAAGCAGAAGGTTCCGAACCGCTTCTATGGAACGTAAAGGAATAAAATGTATTTAAATAAAAAGTTTTAACCCGTTTTTATAAAACGTAAAAAAGCGGAAATAGGATATATATATTTGCTAAAACCGTAATTAAATAGTATTAGTTTTTAATATAATTTTATTACTTAAAATATTTTTGGTATTACGAAACGTAATTACGTTATCCGTTATTTTATTACTTAATTTTTTATAATATTTTGTTAATATAAATCCGTCGACTTAGGTTTAATAATTAATTAATTAATTTAGCCGTTATACGTTGAAAACTTTTGTTTAGTAGTACCGTTAAATTTTGGGTAATATTTCGATAATATATTTATTAATAAATAACCGCAGTATAAAGTTTTTAAGGATAATAACATAAATTCGGATAAAAAAAAGTAAACGTTTTTCTTAATTAAAAAATTTTTTTAACGTTTCGATTATGTAAATTAACGTATTAATTAGTTCGAACGAAATAATTTGAACTTATGTCGATATTTTAAGTAATTTAAGCGTTTCTTAAATAAGTACGACAAATTTCTAATGGAAGATTTGTTAATGTGGGATACTTTATTTAGGTAATACTTAATAAGGAATTAAGAAAAGTGTTAAAATCTTTTAAGCCCGAATTTTCCGATAAAATATTTATTAAATTATAATTGTTTTTTATTTAATGCCGTTCGTATTTCGGGTATTTCCCGATACGATTTATTATTTTTATTACGCGTATTAAATTTGTTACCGGACGTTTCGTAAAATATATTGTTATTTAGTTTAAGTTTATTATAAGGGAATACGTTACGGTATTTTTGGAATAATAAAATACGGAAGTAATACAGATTTATAATAATTACGAAAAGTTCGAATAAATTTTTTCGAAAGTTTTCGAGATAATAAACGAAAAAACCAAAACGGAAATCTGTATTTAATAATTCCGGCAAAAAAGATTTACGTTTAGTTACGGTACCGAATTTGTCCAATTTTCGTTAAAACTTAATTAAGGATAAAAGGTTTTAATAGCCCGGTTTTTTAATAGATTAAAACGAAAAGTTTAAGAAAAATTGTTTAAAATGGACCGATTAAAATATTTAACAGATTATATTATAATAGCCGTTAAGATTAATAACCGATAATACGTTTAGCGAATTTATAATTTTAAAAGAAAATATAATAACAAAATACGATATAACGTTAATATTAATATATTTTAACGATAAAACATTTTTTATGGAATAAAATCCGGATTAATAAAAATTAAGATAATTTAACGACAAAATATTAAGCGTATCGAATGTTAAAATTATGGTAAAACAGGTTAGAAGGTATTTTAATATAAATTTAAGAAAAAAAAATAGCGAAATAAGTTATGGATTTTAATTTTTACGGGATAAATATTTAATAATATAGGAAAAATATATGCTATAATACGATAAAAACCAAACCTGTTTAAATTATCTAATAAAAAAATCCTATAAGGATAAAAGAAAACGAAGAAATTATTATAAGCAATTATTAAAAAATAACGAAGATAATAGGAAACCTTACGAAAATAGTTATAAAAATGGAAAAAATGGAAAAAACTATTAATTTCATAAATATTATCTAAAAAGAAATAAACATTATATTAACGATAATTAATATAGATGGTTAAAAAATAGTTAAAAAAATATAAAGGATAAATAAAAAGCATTTTGCCCGGAAAAACCAATTAATATAGCAAATTTTACGTTATTTATTACGTTAAATTACGATACCCCGAATATAAGGAACATAAAACTTATATATTTCGGCGAATTAATCGAATATAGAAATAAGGTTGTGATTTCCCTATATAGATAGGGAAAAATGCGCGAAATTAACGGTAATACCGGTATTGTAAAATTATGAGCTTATAAGATAATATTAATTAGAAAACGGCCGCCTGGAGTTAACCGGAAGAAGAATAATATCCGTACGAGAATTTTTTTTGTTATTACGAATAATGTAATTATTATATAAAAAAAATATAATAGCATATGATAAAGAAATATACGTAACGCGTTATTACGGATTTATATTTCCAGTTAGTTTTTATTATAAATCCTTATAACCGATAAATAATTAAGGAAAAACTTTAGTAATTTATTTAAAAATTGTGGGAATTTAATAAAAACGATATTACTAAATGGAATATAGTTTATAAAATAAGAAAATAATTATCTAAATGGGATATCGAAATATAACAATAAGCGGAAATAATACTTGAGTTAAAAAGCGAAATACGTCGATAAAAAAAATATATAATTACTTAAGGGATAAATAAAATATTTAATAAAAACCTCAAAAAACGAAAATTACTTATAGGAAAACCGCAAGATAGTAAAATTTAAAGGAATTAACAAAAACTTCCAAAAAAGGCTTTAATAATAATAAGAAAAAACGATAACCCCATTATTATAAAAATACAAATTGGGATATAATAGTATATTATTATAATAAATAACGAAATTTTAGAAAGTAATTATATTATACCAGAAATAATTAATTAATTTAAACTGCCATGAAAATATAAAAAAACCCTTATATCGCGAATACCGCCGAAAATTAACCGTTCTTTTACGATAACGGGAAAATTATACGCGAAATTAATTACTTCGATATTTTTGCCTTAAAAAAATATATAATAATTAATTTCGATATCGTACCGTTAAAAAATTACGATATAATTTTAGTGAAAATATGGTTGCCCTAGTATAACCTTTTAATCGATTAAGAAATTGGCTAAGTAAAATTCGTTTTATAAGTTAACGGCAAATATAAAGAAAAATAACAAAAGTTTTAACATTCGATCGAAAATAACGACGAATACCGGTATAAGAATATAACAAAAACCTTATTATTTACAGAAATACGATATAAAAAAGAAAATAGGTATTATAAATAAATACGACGTAGTATTATTATTATTAAAGCATAATTATAATAATTAAATAACGATTTAAATATATAACCTTAAAAATTAAGAAAATTAACTAATATATTACCGTAATATTATAAGTATAAATAGTTATTTTAGAAAAAACTTAAAATAAAATTACCAAAATAAAACGAATAAAATTATAAAATTATCTTAAAAGAAAAAGCATTAACTAAATTTTACTTTATTTATAACTTTAACAAAATAAAATTATATATATTTAAAGAATATCTGGAAAATCGATTTAAAAAAAAATGAATTCGGTTATTTAAGTTACTAACCGGATATCTTATATTTTTCGTACTTAAAAAAAATGGAAAATTACGATTAATTATGGATTATCGATAATTTAACAATATTATTATTAAGAACCGAATACCTTTATTTTTAATTAACGAAATAAAAAATCGCTTTTACAAAATTTAATAATTTACCGTTTTCGACCTTAAAAACGGATATAATTTATATTCGAATTAAAAAAAGCTATAAGTAAAAAATAACGTTTCGAATTAAATATAGCCTTTATAAATACCTTATTATCTTTATGGAATTTATTAATATACCCGTTACCTTCTAGCGTATAATTAATTATATCCTTAAAAAATACTTTAACATTTTCGTAATATATTACCTCGACGATATCCTTATTTTTTTAAAAACTAAGGAATAATACGAAAAGCATATCCATAAAGTATTATAATTATTACAAAACGTTAATTTATTAATTAACGCAGAAAAAAGCTAATTTCATAAATAAAAAGTTAAATATTTCGGTTATATTATTATTCCCGGATACATCAAAATAAACTTTAAAAAAATCGCTGCAATACAAAATTAAGTAACGCTCATTATAATTAAGGAAATATAAACTTTTTTCGGATTCGCTAATTATTATCGAAAATTTATTAAAAATTTCAGCCAGATAACGATATTTTTAAATAAACTTACTTAAAAAAAAAGAAATTTAATAAATACCAAAAGCGGAAAAAACTTTTTAACGGATTAAAAAAATAATTACTAATTAACTAATATTAATTATATACGATCCAAATCGTTTAGTAAAATTTAAAACCGACGCGTTAAATTATACCTTAAACGTAATAATCGGATAACAAAATAATTCAAAAATACTTTATTTTATTATTTTTTCTTTTTTACAAATTATTAAAACCCGAATTACGTTATGCTATTTTCGATAAAAAATTTTTGGTTATTATTAAAGCATTTTGCGAATTTAAATATTTCCTTAAAAATAATTAACATTAACTTAAAATTTATACGGATTATAAAAGCCTTACCTAATTTATTACGACCAAAACACTTATAATATAATAATTTCGTTATGCCGAAAAATTAACAAAGTACGATTTTATTATTATCCATAAAAAAAGCTTAAAAAATGGAAAAACTGACGTATTTAATAAATAACTTAATTTTAAAAAAAATAAATAAAATTAATTACGCCGTTTTTAACATTATCATAAAAAAATATTTACGTTTACGCCAAATCGCAACGATATAAATAACAATTTCTAACATATATCAAAAAATTAAAAAAAATATAACGATACCCTACCAGAAAAAATCGACAAAATACAAATCCTAAAAAAATACCAAAAAGATTTGGTAAAAAAAATATACGAATACCCGTTACATAAATATTTAAAAATTTACAAAATCTTAAAACGCTTTTGACGCATATATTCCTTTCCCAAAATGAAAATTATAATACAAAAAGTTCGAAAATAATGCGATATTTACAATAAGGCAAAAACGCGACGATATAAACCATACGGGGAATTACAACTATTACCCGTTACAAAACGACTATAAAACTTTATTACGATAAACTTTATTATTAAACTTTTTTTGTTAAAAAACCCAATTATAAGCATATATTACAATAATATTTTTGTAATCGTTAACCGATTTACAAAATTTTCCTACTTTTTACCGTATAATAAAAATACCAACGCCGAATAAATGACATATATTTTTTTTAAAAATATCTTTAATATATATAAATTATTACATAAAATTATCTTAAATAAAAATATTACATTTATTTCAAAATTTTGGCAAAATCTAATAACTTAAATTAACTTAAACCATAAATTATTTAATCTATTCCGACCATAAATAAATAAATAAATAAAACGACAAAAATTAAATATTTAAAACGTATTTACGATATTATATTAATTATAAATAAAATAACTAAATTAAAAAATTACCAGTAACTTAAATAACTTATAATATTAGTTACTATAAAAATATTAAAATTACCCCATTTATAACTAATTTCGGGTTCGTTTTAAAAGTTTACAAAAAAACGCAAAAAAAAATTACTTAATATTAAAGCAATTTTTATATTAAAATAATTAAAATAACTGCATTAAAAAATAAAAACGGAACTTAAATTTATCCGTAACTAAATAAAGAAATATTATAATCAAAAACGGTTAAAAAGATTAACTTTTTCGGAAAAGGAAATGGTTTATCTAGTTACCAAAAATATCCGAATAAAGCGCCTAATTCAAAAACTCGACTTTAAATATATCGGCCCGTATAAGATCGCCAAAAAAATTTCAAAAAATAATTACCAATTAAAACTTTTACTTAAAGTTAATCTTTATTTAATATTTTATATATTTTTATTTAAATTAATAACGGATATTATTAAAATATATGTAACGTAAAATAAAATAAAGGAAAAATTAATATATAAAATAGAAAAAATATTAAGTTTATAAAAAATCGATACACTTACTTAGCACCTAATTAAGTAAAAAGATTACCCCGATTCTGAAAATTTTTGGCAACTTGCAAAAAATTTTACTAACGCTTAACGCTTATTAAGGAAATTTCACCAATAACGCCGCGTAAGTAAAATTTCTAATTAAAATCAAAAATAAAATTCGCAAAAAAAAACTACCCCGAATTAAAAATAAAAAAGGAAATTTTAAGACATTACCGCTCGGCCTCCAGGCGATCTATTTTTTCTTGTTTTTTTAGTTTGTCGAAAAATTAAAAATTACGGTTAATTATTTTTACTTCCTTTTTGCGAAAAAATTCCTGTTAAATACAAAAACGGTTTAAACGAAATAAGGTTTCGTTTAAGTAACGAAAAATCGTTTCCAATTTTTTCCAAATATTACGTAAACGCTTACGGGCCAAAAATTCCTGTTATTTAAAACGTTTTATTTTATTATTAATATTATTTAAAAATAATAAAGGAATACCGGAATTATTACAATAACGTTTTCGCAAAATATAATTATCGTAACGAAATACGCTTTCCGATATAATACAATTATTACCGGCGCGAAAACAAAAAATATAAAGTATAACTTCGAAACTCGAAAATAATAACGAAATAAGTTAACGCTTTTTTTTTTTTTTGCGATTACGCTTAAACGTTTCCTTTTCCTTATAATAACACTGTTTACGGGTTTTAGCTATACGACCAAATATAATAAAAAACGAACTTACCCTTAAAACAAAAATTTTCGGGACGAAAATTAGGAAAAAGGGAAATCGTATTACGGTTTAACTGGTGGAAAAATACGGAAACGGTCGCGCTAAAACCGAAAACAAGGCCCAAATAGGTTAATCGCGTATAACGCTTCGAACCGCTTCTATAAAGCGCAAAAAAACGTAATATATCTAAACAAAAAGCTCCGAACCGTTCCCATAAAACGCAAAAAAGCAAAATGCATTTAAGCAGAAGACTCCAAACCGCTCCTATAAAACGAAAAAAAGCAGGGATAAAATATATATATTCGCTAAAACCGTAATTAAGTAATATCAACTTTTAATATAATTTCGTTACCAAAATACCTTTAATGTTACGAAACGTAACTAAGTTATCCGTTATTTCATTATTTAATTTCTTATAATACTCTGCCAATATAAACCCGTCGACTTAGGTTTAATAGTTGGTTAATTAGCCTAGCCGTTACAGCCGTCAACAATTTTAACTTTAACGTAATTACTTTTTATAATTTTAACGCACTTAATTACTTAAAACATAATACTTTCGGTCGTTTATAACTATAACTCAAAATACTTAATTCTTTATAACTTATAACTTTAAATCGCTTATAATTTAAAACTTTAAATTATTTATAACTTAAAACGTTTAAAGTTATTAATCTTAATACAATCGGTATAATTAACTATTACATCTTTAATCGTTTTAATTACTTTAACATTTTCGAATATTAAATCCGGAATATTAATTTTCTAAATTATCTTATCATACCACCGCATAAAATTTTAAAATTATTAATCCTTAATATAAACGTTAAAAAATTTTCCGTTTAATCGAGACAAATTTCTTAAGCTTTTAAAAATAAATTACTTTTTGCTATAACTACTGTTACAGATATTACGAAAATTATTACTTCGATTATTTTAATTATTATTACCTTTGTTATTATCCTAACATTAATTACCTCACTTTCCTTTTTTGCCCTTACCGTTTTTTTTCTTTTATAACTTAAAACAATCTTTCGCCATAAACCTATAATTGCTATAGTTAAACTATAATAACTTTCCATCCTTATTCCAAACGGACTTAATATCCCTAAAATTATTACCTTTACCTTTTCGAACGTTAACTAACCGTCCGTTACTAATTTTTTTTTATTAAATCGGTTATAAAACTTACTATTAAAATCGCCGATTAGTTATTAAAAAAAATAATCCGTTTACCGCAATACTAACTAAATAATTTTACATTAACTATTAACGCGGTCTTTTATTATAATAAAAAGCATAATAATCTATTTTTCCGTACCAAATCGTATACCATAACGTTTTACCTCCCGAAAAAGTTTTTAAAACTTAATAATAAATTATACCAAATTTTTTCCGTCGTAAATAACCTTATTAAGCTCTTTTCAAAAAAACCTTTACCGGAACTTCTCTATTATTACGTAAATTTTCCAAAACGTCCTTAACATTTTCGTACTTTTTTTAATACTTATAATCAACTTTAAAAACGCCTTTTTATAAATTTTAGTAATAACTTTCGCTAAAGGTAACTAATTTAATTAACTTAATTTCGTACCATTTTCGTAACTAATTTTTTCTATCGTAAGGTTTAAAGCGTTATTTCAAAACTCCTAATTAATCTAACTTATTAAATAATTCTGTTTATCTAAAAAAAGAATCAAAACGTTTCCAACGTAATTTCGAATTATTTCCGTTATTAAACTTTTTAAAATCTTACTTTTTATCTTTTAAGTTAAGGCCTAATTCGTTAAAACTATTTAAACTACTAAACTATTACTAAAAAAACTATAACGGTTTCTTTTTTTCGGTAAACCTCCAAACGAATCCGAAAAAAAACTATCTAAATTATTAAAATTATTACTTACCACTTTTTTTTTCTTAAGTAACTTGCTTTTTTATCTTTTTAAAGGGTTTAAAAAGTTAAATTTCTTTATAAACCACCTTTTAAATTTCGTTTCGCCTTCTTTTAATAAGTTAATCTCCTCCATATCGCTTTCCAAGGCGATAAAGACCTCTTTAAAATTATCTGTCTTAATCTTAAGTAAAACGTTTTCTAACGCTTTCGGTTATATACTAATATTACGTAAACTTTTAAAGTTTTATGTCTTTTACCGTTAAAACGAATTTAATAACTAAATCATCACATTTTCGAACCGGTCCATTATATCACCGGTTTTTTAATTCTAAAATTTTAACTTTTTGTTTTATTATTTTAACTTTCTAACTTTATTTTTAGCTTGCTAATACCTATCCTTTTATACTCTAACGTTACGTTTAATACCGCTTACGTTAATACCCTAAAAGGTATAAAACTTATTCAAGTTATCAATAATTTGCTATTTTTAAATAAAGGTTTTATATCGTGCGTTTCTCGGCCGCTAAAATAATAAGGTACCTTTTAAAAACGCCCCAAAAATAAGTTTTTTTCCTACCGCTATACTTAATATAACTCTCTTTTATTCCACCTTTTTCTTACTGTAATATTTTTCGTTTTAAAAAACGCTTTTATCGTAAGAAAATCCCTATTAAAGAAAAAAAAATAAAGTTTTAATAAGCCGCTTTACTTAGCAAAAAACTACCCGAATATTAATTGCTCGCTCGCTATTATTAAGTACTAAACTCTTTATTAACTAAACGATTCGCTTTAAAATTTCGCGTTTTTTTCGTTAACTTAACTTTAAAAATAACTATTTCATTTAACGTACTAAATTACCAATCAACTAGAAAATACTACTATATCAACAATTACAATAATCAGATGCAGTAACCTGGCGCAAACTATATGTTAATGTTGCTCTAAACTACAAACGTCTGGCCCAAACTCCCATTACATATCCAAATCCATGCTTAAAAAATTTCTTCCAAACAAAGGGTGTCCCAGGCTGCATCCTACAGCTTAACCCACCAGCCGATAGCACCTCAAAGCACTAACTGCCGACAATTACAAAAAATGGCATTAATTTTTTGGTATTTATTAATAAAACTTAAATAAACTAAATTAAAATTTGGTAATAACTTAACGCTAATTATAAGCGTTTTTAAGAAATTATTTAAACTTTTTTTAGGGACTGAGTTAATTAATTTATGTATAAAACCGGATTAAAATAACTAAATTATCCTATTAAATTTATTTTTAATTATTTCGATATCGAAAAATTATTATATATTTTTACCCTTTATAAAGGTATATTGTTTCCCTATTTATTAAATTAATTAGTTGACAAAATCTTAATCTTTTTCGCGCTATATTATAATAATATCGTCTATAAAAAATAACAAGTATCCGTTAACAAATAAATTTATAAGGCTCGTAAGAAACGGGGCTAAATTCTAACTTTTTAAATATCCTAATAAAATCCTTTTATTATAATAAAAATAATTCCCCTAATATATATAATATTTTCCTAGTTGAGAAAATTTTATTATATTATAGATATCTTGAAGCCGTTTTTATATACATTTCGTAAAGTAAGTTAGTATTTATAAAAACGTTTATAATATTATATTTTTTAATCTTTAAATTAAACTTAACAGTAATAATAATTAAAACTTAAAACTATTTTTAACGAATATAATTACGTATATATTACTATAAGCGTTCTTAAGTTATTAATCGTTTCGTATAATATAACGAGCTTTATATTTTTGGAATTAATAATACTTATTAAATTTATAAACGTATACTTATATATATTTTAAGAATTATTTTCTTTTAATAAAAATTAATTAATAACCTCTTAAAATCGCATTTTTTATGGCTTTTTAAATAAGCTTTTTCGGTTTTACGAAATGTTTTCTTTACTGGATATATACCTAATTTTTTATAATTTCGCGGTGATAGTAATAAATTATATCTATGCAAGGTACATATGCTATTTGAGGTATCTCTAGCCAAATGCTAACCTAGGATCATTATATACATATACATCGGGTTGCGCGGCGTGGCCCGGAGAGCACCTCCAGAAAAAACCGTACCTATACGCGGGTCGGATGAAAAAACCATATAGGAACTATATGACACGGTGACAAATAAGTAAATTACGTACACGATATTTCTGATTGGCTCAAACGTCCCTAACCAGCTCCAATTGTCGCTGACACGGATACGAAGCCGGAGCTCCAAATGGTCCGTGCACTGGGGTTGGCGCAACACCCAGAACACGTCGTCCCAAGCTGGATTCGAACCAGCTGCCTCTCGCAAGCTGCTGGTTGCCCAGGCCAGACAACAAGCGAAACGAGACATACCCAAGCTCACGACCACTGAGCCATTGGGACATAAATTATATCTATACATCCGGTTTTATAGCCTAAATAGCTTTTTATATATTAAAGTATTATTACTTTTCTAATTAAGGTAACGCGTATTTCGGGTAAGTAATTTTCTTAAATTTCCGCAGTTTACCGGCCGGTTATTATACGTATTTATAAAAAGGGTTAAACGTTTTACATTAAATATAACTTCTCATATTTTGTATTCGTTTCGAATAATACCTTTTTGGTACGGAATATACGGAAAAGCTACGTTTATAACCCGTAAAATACTTTTATCTTTTACCGTTACTTTAGATTAAATAATATAAAAAGAACCTAAAGCTACTTTTATTGCTTTCGTCGACGTAATAATCGTTACAGTTATTAAGATAAACGTTAATAACAGTAATAATTTAAAAAAATAAAAATAATTCGAATATAACAATTATATAAAAATAATTAATTTTTTACGAATAAACTTATTTTTGCTTATTCCGTACGTATCTTATATTAGTACTTTTTTAAAGCAATTCTTTTTACTTAACTGGTAATTAAATTATTCCGCCTAAATTTTTATTTTTTTATAAATAAATTAAATGGTTATTGTTTTAATTAAATATTTTTATTTGTTAAAATAACTATTGTAACCTTTTTTTAAAATGTATAAAAGGTTATTTTTTTAAATTTTTGATACTACTAATAGAAGGAGGCTTTTTTATTAAATGCTACGCTTCGAATGGTAATAATTTTATTAATTAATAAATTCCAAATTTCGTAAATATTTGTAAATCGGTAACCGATAAAATAACTAATTTACGTTTTTAGATTTAGCTTTTAAAATCTTTATTTTTTATTAGCGGTAACTGTTATAACGTAAACTCTATAGCCGTATACTTGTAAATAAGCTTGTTGAATTTCCGATTAATCATTAAAATATTATTTTTATATATTAGGTAAATATAATAAACCTTATATAAGTTTTATTAAAGAAATGCGTATTTAGAGGTACGGTTATATAAATATATTAGCGTTTTAAAAATATATATAATTA
Source organism: Monosporascus sp. GIB2 (assembly GCA_004155935.1). Lineage (NCBI taxonomy): Eukaryota > Fungi > Ascomycota > Sordariomycetes > Xylariales > Monosporascus > Monosporascus sp. GIB2. The sequence goes on from QJNV01000145.1 coordinate 88,576, forward strand.
AAAACGAAAATATTTTAACGCTATTTCGTATCGTAATCGTTTTTTTTTAATTATACCCTTTAAACGTTTTGCATCCCTATTTTAGGCCTAGGTATACGGTATTAAAAGTTTAAATTTAATATTAAAAAATGGTAATTAAAATATATCTCGATTTAGTAATTTTTTAATATTTCGTTATCGCATCTAATTACTTATAAAATAACTTCATCTTAATTTTTTACAATCTTTAAAAAATATTGTAACGTTATAATTAATATATTTTACTTGCGATTTTAAAAATAAATATTCTAGATAAAACCTAATTATTTATCGGTAATAAATATAACGTTTTTATATTCTTTAAGTTTTTTTTTCGAAATTTATAAAGTCGATAGCGATTTTTTATTCTAATTAGGATACTTCCTTTTTTAGCCCGCAGCGTATTTACTTTTTAACTTTTGCCTTACTATATATTTAATACTTAATTATTATAAAATCTTTTAAACGAGTTCCTTTTATATAAAATTATAATTAAGCGATTATTTTATAACCTAAATATTTTCATTTTAAATACTATATAATACTATTACCGATCCGTAATAATTTTACTATTTATAAGTTAACGTTTTATTTATGAATAACTAAAGTTACATAAAACGTCATTACGTTAATATTTTCGATAACGCATTAATTAAACTTATTTATTAACGTAATCATAATCTAATTATACTTATTTCGCATATAATTATTATTTCTTTTATTATCTTACTAATACCTTTTTTTCCGGAATTACCGGAAAAATACTAGGTTATATACGAAATCTTCGTAATAAATTACGTCGTACCAATGTAACGCTTTCGTATCGCTAAAACTTCGAAAAACTATATTAACCTTTCCGTACCTTTTAATGAGGACAAAACGATTACTTACGTACACCCCGTTATTTTTTACGGTAAGTTTAAAATTTAAAATTTTATTAATTAAGTTAAAAATATATATTTTAAACTTTAAATCTAAAATAATTAAATTTTCAAAAATAAAATAAAATACTTATAACATTACGTTAATTAGTAATTAAAAAGTACGCTAGTACTTATCGTACCTTTTTTAAAAATTAATCCTTCTTTTATATAATAGGTTTTTTTATAATTTTTAACAAACGATTGAATTTTTTTTAAAACTAATAAGCGGAAATTCGTCTATAAATATATATTATTACTTTATCATTAAAACGGAAACCTTTTAAAGTTTTTTTAAAAAATACATAATAGTAATTAAGTAACGTATAATAATTAATTAAGTACGCCTTATAACGGGTACCTTATACGTTTAATTCCTAACGTTTTCGCTTACTACCATTTCGACCCGGATAAAAATTTCCGCAATTACCTTATTTCGGCTTATAATTTAAAATTTTCCTCGAAATTAAAAATTAATATTTTAACTTTTTTTTAATTAATATCGTCTTAATTAAAATAATCTGCAGGTATTCCGTAAAACGTTAGAAACGTTATCTTAACATTCTTAAATAATTACTATAAATCTGTTATAATTTGATAATCTAAAAAGTTAATTATTGTTTCCTAATAATCGTACCGTTATTAACTTCGGCCTTTTTAATTATTTAAAAAATAATTATTTAAGTTTTAATAATAAAGGTTAATATAATATATAAGTTATTAACTTATATTTTCGTCATTTTCGTCTCAGGAATATTATATCGTTATCTTTAAGTTATAATTTTTTATCATTTTATAATCCAATTATTTAGCTTTTTGTTAATTTCGAGGCTTATTTTAACCGTTTACGAATTCTCGTTAAATGTTAATCAGGAATTTATTATCGTATACCTTGCCGGATTCGGCCAAGTAAGCGTATTACTTCTGTAAGTTTTTTCTCGAAAAGAAACTTATTTTTTTTATTCGCTGGAAATACCGATTTTAAAACTTATTTCGTAAAACCGTTAATATTTTTGTAGAAAATGTCGTATTTCCGATTTTTATAAATATACGTCGTAAAATGTTAATTATAAGCTTATTTGCTTTCGGTTGTTATTATAAAGATATTTATTAAGTATTTTGTTAAATCGATTTTTTAGTAATTTTTTTTAAAAAATGTAAATATAAATGAAGATAAGGTATTAGTTCGCGTCGTATAGCGAAAATTTCTTTTTAAGTAGGAAATTATTTCGGGTTTTATAAGTTTAATAAGTTACGAAAAATTGTAATTAAGATCGATATAATCCCAAATATTAAATGCCTAAATTTTAAACTAGAATTCGTCTTTAAAACGATTCTAATTTTTAAATTCCTTATAAATAACGGAGGATATTAATGGTACGGTCGCTATTTTCGTTATGAACGTATTTAAGTAATTATAATTAATACATAGCTTATATCATCTTTAAAATATTTAATTAGTTAATATATGTCTAAATTAAACGAATAAGATTTTTAATTATTAGATATAAAGGATATCAGTTGTTGTTATATTTATTAACTAGTTGCAGCTGTTCTAAAGCGCGCACTGCAATTTAAGGTGATCTAGTTCCGGAACATATATATTCCGATCAGAGGGATTCTTCAGTATATGGGCTGCTAACGCACCCCTGCTAGCCAACACTTACGGATGATTACCCATTTTGCATTTTGGCTACCTACGGGTGGTTAATCCGTAAGTAGTTTCGTTCTACCCACGCACCCCTGCTAATCCCCCACGCTAATTTTTACCCGCCATATGGAGTACATGTAGGATTGACGCCCACACGTGCCAGGCCAGCCTTGGACAGCCACAGATGGATGCGGGAGACGGCGACAGAGGCGTAGGGCCTTTTACTACGCTGTGGTTTTCGCCGATATTGATGACTTCAGGGGCTCCTGTCCACGCAGAGTTTGATGGCATATCTCTGCACCATGCGGGGACTTAGGAGTCCGTGGAACTCTTGGGAGCCCTGGAAACAAAATAAATATGTATACAGCACGCCTGCACAGAGAGCGGCAAGGCTGAATATGATTACCGACTAGTATTCCCTATTAGGTACTGTACATTAGGGGGGTGGCTTCTCAGCGGTGGGCCCGCCCACGGGTACCCGTGGGTGGAAATTTTAGCGTGGGTGGGTGGGTAGTGCAAAGCCTATACCTGCCTCCGCGGGCTTAGTGCTTTGGGATGCTTTTGTGCTCAGCGGACTCCGCGATTCCTTCGACTAAGGCGGAGGCGGGGGTGGCGTTCTGTTCCCCTATCGTCTAGACCTCAGTTGGACAATGTGTCAGCACATTCTCCCTAACCAAGTTTGAAGCCTGCAGTCAACAAAATCCCACACTAGAGGCTGCTCGCCGCCTCAGCGCACTCCGCTTGCTCCCAAGTGCTGGCGCATTGGATCGCGCGCGTCGTACGCCTCGGCTTGCGAGCGCGTCGCAGCACAATAGCCCTCGTAACTTATGTGTGAGCCAGGTCAACGGTTAGGTCGATAGCTTCCAGAGCTTCCAGAGTTTCCAGGGCTTCCAGGGCTTCCAGGGCTGCCACGGCTGCCACGGCTTCAGGGCATTGTCAGGTCTCGTGCGGGCCATATAAATTAAACTGGGTCCAGGAGACCGACCTTTATTTCTCTATTTGGGACGTGCCAAAATTCAAATGCGATTTTCGACATAATAACCCTCTTAATCCTTTCGCAAGCTCACTACGTTACGAGGGCACATCCCTTTTCACAGTGACAGTGAGATGCGAGATATGACGAGCAGGCAGGGACACACACACATGTGAATATTCCCTGATTATACAAATGACTGAAGCAGAGAAGTCCTCCGGGCAAATCGCAGTCGCTTTCGCCCTCACGTGACTGGCAGCCTGGACTTTTGCATGTGGTGACGGTCACGCTAGTATTTGCCGGATTTCCGATATTGATCCAAAGCTATGGGCCCGTTAATGCAGGTTAATGCAGGCCAAAGGCAAGGGACTATCCGACGGAGGGCCACAGGGAGTTAGTCGCAACAATTATTCAGCGGGTCATTTCGCCGAGAAGAGCAATTAAGCCCACTAAAGCTTCACTAACTTGCGTTACTTCACAGAAACGCGGGTGCGAAAGTGCTTTAAGTGTTAACGTTTACGATATCACTATTTCTTTTCCCGCTTAACACCTCGTTCTTTTTTAATTTTTAGTGGGAAATTAAGCAAAATAGGACGAAAGCGGAAAAACTGCAAACGTTAAAATAGAATCAAAACTTTTGTTGTACGCGGCGAGTAAAGCCTTAAATTGCAGGTAATGGTATTGTGAATCGGTAGCGAGCCCGATGGACAACGTTTTGTTGTCCGGAATGAGATGTAGTAATCTGTAATAAAGACGGGTGTTGGTACTTGTATTATAGCGCGAGATAAGCTGTAGCTAAAGGTAGCTTTTCCTGCCGAAGTTGATTGGTTAGTGTGGCCGAATAAAAATTGGGAGCTGCCCACCCCCAGAAAAAATTGTTAACGCTACGCCTTGTGGCCCTCCGTCGGATAGATATTACCGAAAGCTATCCGAGACTGGGGTAAGGTGCCCGTTGGATAAAAATAGCATACGTGATAAAAAAGACCGAGATAAAACTACCCTGTCAAGTACTTGTGCGGCGCGCCAGACATAGCGCTCTCCTGATATCCGCTTGACGGCCACAAGGTGTCATCACAACGTGTTTTTAGGGTAGCTTTAGTCTTCCCCAAGTAACTGTAACAGGGGCATCCCAGAACGAATACCTCTAGCCCTTTAAGGGTTTTAGTTAGTAGCTATCGTTTCCATTTTAAGGCAACGCGCGGGCTAGCAGTGACTTCAAATTGTTAGTGCTGACGCCTTGTGGCCGTCAAGTGGATAGACGTACACTATCTGAGTACAAATCGGATCCGCTTAGTTTCCGAACAGCAAATTTAATCACGTTAAATGATGTAAAAACATAAAAACACAACACCCATAAGATATATTAAACTTAAAAATATAAGTAATGATAAATATAACTATAATGAAAATAATATAATTATTTCAAAATACGCTTATAACTATTTCTTAAAATTCTTTCAAAAATGTAGATATTTTTATATTTTTTAAAAATATATAAATATTGTATAACTAAGCTTACTAAGATATAATTTATATTACTATTCGGTTATACTGTATATACTAATGATTAATTTATATTCATTTTCATTTTTATGTTATAATATTTATTTAAACTTAATATTTTAAAAATTAAAACTAAAAAATACAACCCCTTTATTTGAGAAGATAAAGATATCAAAGTTCGAGAAAAAAACCTTTACCATAAAGTAAAGCACCTTATAAAATTTTATTAATATTTGAAAAAATTTCGGTAGGTTATTTGCATTTTCGTTTAAAATATTAATATTATATTACATGTTTAAAAAAATATAAAAATGATAAATTACATTCAAATTAAGCATAGCTTTATATATTATCTAGATCTTTATCCGTTGCTTACTTTCCATAATTATATTTTAAATAAACTTTAAAATTAAAGTATATTCGTTAGGTTTATTAAATTATAATAAAACTTTTAGGATTTAAATATATTTATTTATGTAAATAATATAAAAATTAAGATTTTATCATTTTCATCGATTTGCCAATTATAATATATATTATACCATTTTTATGAGTATATTTATTTAGGCGTTGTGAGTATATATAACTTTATTTCGCATAATAATAAGGTGTTCAGAAACTAAGTGGACCCGATTTGTACATTCAGCCTTTGCCCTAACGTCTCATACTAACAATCTAAATACCGAAAGGCTACCAGGACATTAGCAAAAATATTAACACACCTACACCCGTATCATATTATAACGACTTTAACAAAATCTAAGAAATTAACGCAACTAGTATGCGTAACCTATATGTATCATTTAATAGCCTAATAAATAGTCTTGAAATATATGTATTGCTTAATTCAAAATATTTATGCTAATTTTTTGATTTTGTTAAAGTTACTATGTTAGCTTAAGGGTGGGACTAATTAGGTGTGGGTGTGTCAACTTTTTTTGATAACGACCTGGCTACTTACGTTAACAACCACCATATCGCGTAAGGCTAGTAAGCGAATATCTCCATGTTGGATCCCAGACATGAATCCTTCGCTGAAGTGCTACGCCGTATTCTTACATTGGCCGAGGAGTAGCTTATTAAGCCCGGCCCGAGGTCTGTTTCGATTGCTCAGAACAGAACTTTGCGGGGCCCATTCACCAATGACCACTGCCTCTCTCCACGATCCGCCTTGGGCCATGGTTCGTCATCGTCGGCGGTACCCTATCCCGGCAGGGCAGTCCCGCCGACACGAACTGTGGTTGACGCAACTAAATATTGGCTGCTGACGGTGAGGCACAAGGGCGTAGTGAGAAACCGAGTTACCCCTGATGGTGAATCCTATAAATCTAGCACGACATCATGTAGAATTCGTCCCTGGCGCAGATGACGACGCCATTATTTGTGTGAATCCCAACTCGTTTTGACGCTGTAAAGTCCAAGCTAAGCCACAAGGCATGTCGTCGAAGCCGAAGGTGCCCCCGAAAGCTGCCAGGAAGTACGCTCGATCGATAAGCCCGAGAGCCGTCGAAAGAAGGAGGTAAGAGGCGCACACCCGACCCTTGAAGCCACCTCTTCTGGGGCAGCCGGTACTAACAGGCCTTACCAGACTCCAGAACAGGATAGCGCAGCGTAATCATCGTAGGCATCCCCGAAGAAATTTCGAGTTTCTGAGAGGAATATCTGAAGAACGCGAACTCACCTATACGGATGACTTAGGTCAGAGGATCAGAGAATCGATCCAAGTGGCCTCATCAGACGAGGGTGACGAGGCACAGCAGGACGAAGAGCCCGCCCTCGAGCAGCAGGGAGACGTTGGCACAGAACTGATAGGCGACCCTCCTCCTGAACAGCAAGAGGACCGTGCTGCTGAGCAGAAGAGAGACCTTGTTTCCGCGCAGCAAGGAGCAACGACACTGTCGAACCCTCCACATTATCAAACACATGAGGACACCAATCTGGATGATCTCACTCACATAGATCCCCAACTCCGCCCTCCAATTCACCCCAACCCAACTTCCTCTGGCTTCATGGACGAGAATTCCACGGCGGATAGTCTGTCGAATAAGCAGCAGGCGCTGCACTGGCTCGGCACTGAGCAGATGATAGCGATGAACATGTCGCCGGCAAACGTTGAGAGCCTCACGTCTTATCCCAATGGCTCATCTTTCTTTCCACATCCTAGCTGCACCTGCAATGGCATCACGGGTCCTTGCGCAAACCACCTAGAAAGAATGCGATTGGAGCTCATGACAGCGGAAGCTCCTTGGCACTTGGTGCAGCAGCAGAAACACCACCACGTTCCCAGTAGTGATTCATCATCGTACAGGATGAGTCCTCCGACTCAATTGAATCAGTTTGCTCCCTTCAAGCCGAGGTAAGTATACGCACGGTGGAAAGGTGTCATGTCGTAGTGCTCTCCATGCCACTTGGGCATGGTAGGGAGAAGGATGCTGACAGGATAGTGACCCGCGGCAGCAACAGCAGCACCTGATCACAGGCCAAAACGGCCCTGGCTCCATCAGTAGGCGTTCGAGGCCGTCCTCGTCATCCCTTCCGTCCAAAAGCGGATCACCCGTCTCAGCTGACTGCAGGTCCCTGCTGGAGGATGACGTCCGCTCAGCATCAGTACCGCATGCTGCACCACCACCCCCTCCGCCTTCCTCCACGGCACCGCAGCCCGTCTCGGCGCAGGCGGAAAACACAGCAACGGAAACGGCGCGTTTCGGAAACCTCCTCGAAATGATGCGGGCGGCTGGCTTCGCCGATTTCGACAAGATGGCTGTTGCGTACTATACGACGCAGTTCGACAAGGGGAGCGTACCCGACTTGGCGCAGCGTGCCAGTCGCGGGCGTCGATTGAAAGCAGTGCTGCAGGCGTTACAAGACAGTAGCAGTCAGTGGTCTCGATGGGAGTCTCGGGGGCTGCAGGAGAGTGCTGTAGAATCTACAAGTGAGTGGGCTTTGTCCTCGGTCGTCCCGTCTTTGAGTCCCTGCATCTATGACCATAACGTTTTGACACGTGCCGTGTGCCCCATTCTAGAGGCCCTTTGCGTCAGTGAGATGGAGCGCGTCGAGGCGGACCAGACACTCGAGCCTGTCCAGATCGAAGCGGTCGAACTCATCTCCGCATTCGAAAGCATGCTCAACTCTAATGAGGATGCGATGGTGATCAGCAGGAGGAACGAGGAAGGCGGAGTCGATGATGATCGCCAGAGCAGGAGAGCTCCACGACATAGCGATTCAATACTATCAGAACGTATCGAGGCAGTCCAAGACTCCGTAGGTTATCCTGCCCTCAAGGCAAACACCAGACCTGAGACTTACGCACTTCATAATAGGTTCCGCATCTATGGTCCTTACTGACCGAGCTGGCCGGACCCCATGGGCTTTATTGCGACAAGATCGCTCAGGTGGTCTTGGCAACTCTTCTTTGTGAGAAACCCCTCTCTTCGTCCTCTGGTACTGTTTCATGAGAGAATAAACTGTTCAATGATGAGAGGTGGTTTGGTGCTCACAGGCTCGAGTGAAAGGCACATTAACTAACAGTCATTGGCCGTAGACGCGAGACAGATGGGATGATTCAAGACCAAATCGTGATAAGCAATTGAAACGAAAACGTTCGTATGTATGTGCCGGATTGAATATAATAGGAATCAGGAAGCTTGGTCGATGGTGAAATAAGAAATGAGAACGATGGCTGGGATGTAAATACTTAACTATATCTACCCATCATCGACCATTGCTTCCGCGGTGGTATTGGGCGCTAATCTCATCCTATTGCAGGTTTGTGCGCTTCCCGTGCAGAGACTGTCTATAGAAACCCAGGTTAAGATTGTCCCGGATCAACGACGTAGGGCATAGGCGTACGGATAAGGACATGGAGGGGAACATGTTGTGTGTAACAGGCGGGTCGATCGATCACCCATCGTGTCCTCCACACTATAAAATCAAGGAACTGAATGACCATGCATATATGCCGTGCTTACATTATGGAGAACGGAACCAGAAAAGAAGATGACTGGTTTATGTTACTGACATATGAGCGGGTTGGGACAATTCTGGCTTGTTGGGAGCTTCTGTTCAACAATTCCTTCAGACACATTTCCGTTCACACATCACTTGGTACGTAATAGTCTCCATTTGATGCGGTCCAATCCTATCTAAACGAAGCCAGGAGTCTTGAGCTCATCGTCAGTCAGAGGGCTTGGTGGGCAAAAACATGAACCTTGGCCATTTGCTTAGCCACGCAGACTTAAATTGTTGGGCAATGGAAAGTACCAAAAAGCTAAGAAGGCTCACATAAATTATGGCTCTGCTGTTGCTGCTCTGTCCCACAGTTCGGCTTGTGTGGGTGTATTCTGATACCATCAGCTTGAAGAGCAGCAGCAGCAGCAACAGTAGCAGATCGGCCTTGGGTCCTCCCATAGCAAGTAATGGTACATACGCCAATACGCGGAAATCTTGACAATGCAATTCAGCTTTATCGGGAATTCATGTTTATGCAACCTCAATATCAAGGGTAATGCCACAAGCTTGAATGATCTCAAGAATGAAACAAGTGCCATGGCATGACAGAATGATAGTTATGTTTTTATTGAGATCTAATAGAGGGAGAATAGGAAATTTTGGAAGTGATGATTAAGAATGGGACGAGTGCATCCATCTTCCTCTGGCAAACTGACGACTACCTGTTCATTGAAACCCAGACACGCCAAACAGTTCCACTCCAGTGGTGGAGGATGACTAGGCGAGTCTGCGATTACCAGCCAGTCACGCGACGTGCGTGTACATATATGCCGTGAGTGGGCTTGTAAGCGAAGCCTCCGCCCGACACCTCGATCTCATTCTCGTCCATGTACGACAGGTCAGTCAGCACGAATTCAAAACGGCCAATCAGGCCAGCGAGGACGTGGAGCATCTCGGAACGGGCAAAGATACGACCAATGCAGTCACGGCCGCCGTGGATGAAGGTCATCAATGCCTGCTTAGTGAGAGCTCCCCCGTTGGGCACGTATGTCAGCCCGCCCGTGAACTCGTCGCGGCGCAACCAGCGCTCTGGCTTGAACTCTTTGGCATCAGGGCCCCAGTTGACAGGGTCGTGGTTGAATGCGCGGATGGACACATGGACAGTGGTGCCTTTAGGGATCATGAGGTCTTTCAGCATAGTATCGCGGGCGGTCATGCGTCCGACCTGACCAACAGGAGGCCAGTAGCGAAGGGACTCGGAGACAAAAGCGTTGAGAAGCGGCATCTTCTCCGCCTCAAAGGCAAACTTGGCAGGGGTGTCGCCAGATTCAGGGCTGGGCAGGTTGGCGCGCACCTCGGCACGGATGTCGTGTTGCCATTGTGCAGAGCGGCAGAATTCGTAGATGGACCAGGTGATGCCCACGCCAACGGTTTCGTGTCCAGCTCCAAGCATCTGCATCGAGTGCGTAACCAGCTCATCTTCATCACTCACACCTCGGTCTCGGATGAGGCCGCTGATAAGGTCAGGCGTCGTCAGTCGCTTCTCGGCCAGGAGTGCCTTCTTCTGTTGCGCCGAGGTGCGGCAAGTATTGTGGATGAGCTTAATTGCTTTCTTGGCCTCCTTGACTCGAGAATGGGGAAGGCTTTCAACCAGCCAGCTGGGGAAAACCATCTTGGCCACGGCCAGGAATCGGAAGATGGTCGTTGGCTCGAAGACGCCGCGGTAGTTGTGCACTATCGCAGAGTCGGGGTTCTTCAGTGACTCGAAGTCCATGCCCAGTGCCGCCTTAGAGATGCCATCAAGGGTAACAAGACCAGCGTAGTGATCAACCGAGATGGGCTTTGAGAAGCCGCTGGCGGCCGCTGTGTTGGTGACAATCTCGGTGAACTTCTCTGTTAACTCGACAGTCTTTTCCCAAAAGATAGGATCGAGTAGCCGAATCTCCTTGGTAGAGAGGGACGGAGCCAAGATCTTGCGCTGACGCTTGTGCTCCGTGCCATTGACGAGAATGATGCCCGGGCCGAGGATAGGCGCGGCCAGTAGAAACAGCGTCCCGCTTTGTTCGAAGTCTTGAGTGCGCTGCAGCACCTCGGCAACGAGATCTGGCGATGTGACTGCGACTCGCTCAATATTCAACACGTCCAGGTAGCGGAACACTCCGTTATGCTGGAGCGTTCGGTTCCTACGGGGGCAGAGTAAGCCTGGCTGTACTAGCCATCGGATATTCACATGTCCTGACTTACCACTGCGCTACAGGTTCCCCCTTGGCACCGAAGAACGCCCTCTTTCCATAGCCATTCCACCAACTTCTACCCTCCTATATTTCTGATGTTTAGAGATCTGAGAGATATGTAGATTGAATAAACTCTTAAGGAATGTAACTTACTGTTGGCTCGGGCAGATGGCGCAGAGGAGAGAAGTATTTCGGCCAGAAAATGATGCGGTAGAAGAGATAGCCAACAACATGAATGCACCAAACGAAACCAAACAACAAATAAAAGTGAACGTGGTATATAAAGATAAGTGTACGGCAATAAGTATAGTAGGCCGCAAACGATATGACCGCTGATGAGGCAGTCAAAGTTGGAAGCCCCATCTTGTAAGCTCAATCTGCGGATTCACTGAACAACGTTCTGAAGATCTTCAATTCTAGCCGCCGAGGAAACAAAGACATGCAAACTGTATTTCAATATAATGCGTTTTTTGATTGGTATTGTTAAGTTTACTCAACGTGTACATTGGGCTAGACGATCACTATCGTGCCATTGCGGACATCGAACGAGATCGCGGCTCTTTCTGCCATCTGCCGTAATAGCTCTCTTGAGCACGAGAATTGTCCCAACATGCTCGAGAGCCCTACCCCAGTAGAGCTCGACTGCCTCGGACATCATTGTCAGAATAATCCACTATGATCGAGAGTGATCGCGAGCCATTGCGGAGTGAATGTCAGCTGAAGGCAGATGGCGGGCTTGGCAGTCACACAGTCAACACAAAGCACAAACGCGGCACGACTGCCGGGGCTAGGCTGACATGTTTGTCGGATCCGCTCTCGCCTTTACAGCCCCATAGGGCGAACACGATGGAGATCACCGTCTGGGGGCTGTCATAGGCAGGTGGTTGACACAAAAATTCGCGCGGTAACCCAAATGAACTACAGATTTCGCAGGCGGTTTTGATACCAAAACAGAATACATAAAAAATTGGAAAAATGGTAACTGCATAAAGGATAGTTAAAAACAGCCTGTAAGGTTCTGTATACGCCTATCTGTTGAAACCAAGGAGTTATGGTACACGGAGTTGTTGGAGGGTTATTTGAAACTGGGCGGATTTTTGTGTCAGCCACCTGATAGGCATCACAGCGGGGAGACTATGTACAGGGGTACGTATGCAGTGTCAGCAACCAGTTCGCCAATGGATCAGAGGCCAAGCGTTTCGCATTTGAAGTCTTGTTGTCGACTCCAACTAGGCGGCACAGGCGGCGCAGTAGCCTCCGGTTTGCATTCTTCCAACTCGGGCTCTATCCCGTCTGTTTCTCTCTTACCTGCTCCAAACAACATAGGCTTTTCGGAATATTCGCGAAAATGGCCGGCGACGGCGTCTTCGCCTACCGACACGGCATTGCTGTCACCCAACTCGTCCTTTTTGCGCTATCTTTGGCTTTCGCCGTCTATTGCAGGATTAGTCGCAGGAATGGCTGGTTCTGTATTGGCGTATTCTCTATCTTCCGAATCGTTGGTGCGGGCTGTATGTTGGGTACTATCACGAACGACTCCGATAGTGTGTGGGCTGGAGTTTTTGTCTGCGAATCCTTCGGCATGATTCTTATTGTTTACTTGCTTCTAGAGTTCATGCAGAGAGCGTATGGCATTATCTCCTTACTCTCTTGTGGTCCCTGCCCCCGTATGGCAGTCGGCTTTCGTCCGTTTCTGGGCTTAGTTACGAGCATCATTAAACTAACCTATGTCCCCAAACAGAAACCATGTTGTCGATACGGTTCATCCTCGTTGGTTTTGGTATCCCCAAGTGCTTACAACTGCCGATATTGGTCTTGCGATCGGCGGATTCGTTGCTGCATCAAAAAGCGAGCATGGTCTCGCTCCCACCAAATACACCCAAGCCAGTTTCGGTCTGTTTACTGGTTTATACCTCATCGTCGTATACATGTTCTGGTGTTTCTGGCGTAACAGGAACAGGTTCCCGCGCGACGAAAAGCTGGCTATCGCTTGCGTAGCCGTATGCCTCCCTTTGTTGGCGATACGCACCGCTTATTCGCTTATATATCAGATCACCGGCGATAGGACATGGAATGCCGTCAAGGGTAACTCCACCGCCTACCTGATCATGACATTCATTACCGAGTTGGCCATCATCTACGCGAGCATGTGGACGATTTTCAGTATCAATCCACCGCCCAGGACGAAAGGCAAACACGCACAAGGACGGCAGCAGCGAGACTACGCACAGGTAAATCCACACCGTGAGTGGAGTGGCGGCCAGGATGAGAACGTTAGATTTGCATCTTCGTCTTGAACCGCAGGTACAAGATAAACAGGTTATGGTAGAGTAGAATTTTCAAAACTAGGCCTGGGTGGGATTGTCGATGGTCAGGTTCGATGCATTACTCAATTTTCATTTGTGGTATGATATAGATGGTATCGTCGCAAACACCAGGGTTCATTGATATATATAAGCTTTGAACATAGATCTCCTTGAACGGTTGTTTTCATTTCTGTTACCCTTTTCGGTTGGGTTTGCACCTCTCTTCTTTGTATTCGTGACACCTATTCCGAGCTGCTCGGTGTATCGCGATTAAGCTGGCGTATTGCCTCATCGTGATCAGGACCCCCATCTTGGAGGTTGTGGCTGCGCCTGCGGCGCAGCAGCCGTAGCCACAGCTATAGCTATTGATGAAAAAGTATTTGTCAGGGGTTTAATATATTAACTAAACCCCTTTAAGAATTATCTTTACAAAAACAACAAAACCTATAAAATAAGGCCTAACCCTAAGTTATATTTTTTTCGCTTCGTTTTTCGCATTTTAATATAAATTTTTTAATTATAACTTTAAATTAACATTAACGTATTACATATATAAACGTAACATATATATAAGCCCAACACTTTTTAATATTTCGCAATAATAAATTTAAATAACTTAATTATAATATTTTAAATTAATTTTAATTAATTATACTTTTTTTTTAGTAATCGTACTTACGACTTTTAAATAAATGTATATTATAAGCCAACAAGGTTAGCTCAAATAAGCATAGTCGGACTCTTATTGCTTAAAGCTCCGGTCTTAGCCAATTAAGATTACGTAACCTGCTTACTAGGAAAACTAAACTATTAATATAAATACGAGTAAGCAGGGCGAACAGAAGTAAATATCGTAAGTAATAAAAGGGATAGATACGCTTGTTAAATTCTTTAATTAGATAACGACAACTTGCAATATAACCTCGTTACCCAAAATACCCTTAATATTATAAAACGTAATTATATTACTTTTATTACTTATTACCTAATTTCTCATAGTATTTTTACTAACATAAACCCGTACGTTTAGGTTTAATAATTAATTAACTAATTTAGCCGTTATACGTTATAAGTTTTTATTTAATAATACTGTTACATTTTAAGTAATAGTTAACATTATTATAATATCAACTAGTTCTTAAAAAACCCTTATTTAATAACTTTAAGCTCGCATCTAACAATTCGAGGTAAAGTTTTAGCGACTTGTTAATAAAATTAAAGGCATTTCGCCTGTTATAACCGCTATCGATAAAATAAAACGTAAAAAACTAAAACCTTACTGTTACGATCCTACAGGAGGGAGGTCTCGGAAACGGTCACTCTAGACCGAAACAGGATCCAAGTGGGTTAAGTTACGTAACCAGTGCTTAGCAGGACTGCATTGATTACGATTGAGCAGTACTGAGTACTACTTAGTGATGATTAACTGAGCAGTAATAAGCTAGCAATATGGCATAAGGATATATACGTTTGTTATTTTTTAGTTAGATAGCGATAATTTATAATATAACTTCGTTATTTAAGGCATTTTTGGTATTACGAAACGTAATTAAGTTATTTTGTTATTTTATTACTTAAATTCTTATGGTACTTTGCTAATATAAATCCGTTAATTTAGGTTTAATAGTTGGTTAATTAATTTAGCTATTATATATTGCAAGTTTTTGTTTAGTAATACCGTTAAACTTTAAGCAATATTCCGATAATATGTTTATTAGTAAGCAGCCCGTTTACGAAATTCCTAAAGATAACGATATGGATTCGGACGAGGAAAATTAAATTCTTATTTTAATTAAGGAAAAAGTTTTTCGACGTTTGGATTTTGTGAATTAACGTATTAACTAGTTTGAACGCGATAATACGGAGTTTACCTCGATTTTCCAGGTTATTCGGACCTTTTTGGAATAAGCTTAACAAGCTTTTAAAGGAATATTAATTTAATCGGGATTTAATAAGGAATTAGGAGAAATGTTGAAATCCTTTAAGCTTGAACTTTTCGATAAAACGTTTATTAAATTATAATTGTTTTTAACCTAATATCGAACATATTTTAGGTATTTCCTAATACGATTTGTTACTTTAATTATACGAATCGAATTCGTAATAAGATGATTTTCGGGATATATAATTGCTTAATTTAAACCCGTTATACGAAAATATATTATTATACTTTTGGAATAGCAAAATATGGAAATAGTACGAGTTTATAGCGATTATAAGGTATTCGAATAAGTATTATAAAAGGTTTTTGGAATAATAAACGAGAAAAATAAGGCAGAAATAAGTATTTAATAATTACGACAAAAAGGATCCGCATTTTGATATGGTACCGAATTTATCTAACTTTCCTTAAAACTTAATTAGGGATAAAAAATATTAATAATTCGATTTTTCGATGGCTTTAAAAAAGAAGTATAAGAAAAATTATTTAAAGAAAATCGACCATAGTATTTGACCGATTATATTATTAAGGCCGTTAAGATCGACGATCGATAATATACCTGGCGAACCCGTAATGCTAAAAGGAAGAACGATAATAAGTTACGGTATTACGTTAATACTAGCGCACCAAAACAACAAAATACAGTATATAGGACGGAACCTGGACTTATGGAAATCGGCGTTGTTCAAAAATAAAACAAATAACGTATTAAATGTTGGAATTGCGGCAAGACTGGTTACCGGGCTAAAAAATGCAGGTCGCCCAAGAAATAGCAAGATAAATCCTGGATTCCAGTACTTACGGGACAGCTTTTAGAAAACCCGAAGGGAAAAATAGTCGTTATGATCCGTTATTAACTTATGACTATCGAATTAGTGGAAATAACAAAAAGATGGTTACAGAAACACTAAGGATGGACAGAAGCAATCTGTCCTGGTACCCCCGATTAACACGTTAGAAAGTACCTTTTCTATTGTCAGCGACGATAATACCCTGATTACGAAAAATGGAAATAATTTATTTACTTACGTATTACGCGTATGGCAAAAAAAGGTTTTGATTTCCCAGGCCAAACTGGTAGAAACAAATAAGACGAACGGTGGTATCGTTACTTTCGTACTATGCGTTTTTAAAGGGAAATTAATTAGAAAGTAGTATCTTACAGTTGGCCCCCGAATTTATAATATCCTTAAAAAGACCTTTTTTGTTTTTTTGAAAAATGTAATTATTGGACGCAGAAAGAAAAAAAAAATATGGAAGGACGCGAATTATCTATACGATAACTAATCGCGGATTTTCACCTTTAGCTATTTACAATTATAAACCCGCAAGAGCGGAAAAGAATCCTAGCTAACCTGGAACAAGTTATTAAGGATTTATGGGGAAAAAACGATAATACCCTTATTTGGGAAGCCGCTTATGCGATGGAAAAATAATTTACGTAATGGGATTAGGAAATGCGATAGCAAATAAAAAAAATATTTACTTTAAAAGGAAAGGTAAAAATTCAAAAATTCTAAATAGATTAATTTTACCAAGATATGGAAAGATATGTAATACGCATTAACGAATTGGAACCATAAATGGAACGATAAAAATACCTTATTAAGCAACTTCGAGACCAAATTAAGGATCTTAGGAGAAGAATAAAGTAACTCGAAGAAGATTACCCAAAAGTATTACGCCCCCTATAAAAAAGCCGCAGAAAGGTTAAACCCTTAGGAGTTAGCAAAAACTCCTTAAAAGGGCTTTAGTAGTAATAAGGAATGATAAGAACCTTATTACATTAAAATTGCGAATTGGGACATACTGGTATACCGCTATAGTGGATAGCGGGGTTTTAAAAGGTAATTACATTACGCCCGAAATAGTTAACCGATTTAGATTATCATGGAGATATAAAAAGAACCTTTATATTGCGAATATAGCCGAAAATTAGCCCTTTTTTTACGACCATAATAAAGTTATACGCGAAATTAATTATTTCGATACCGTTACTTTAGGACGATATATAATTATTAATTTCGACATTATACCGCTAAAAAATTACGATATGATTTTAGGAATAACATAGTTACGCCAATATAACCTTTTAATCGATTGGACAATTGGCCAGGTGAAATTTCCTTTACGATCCAGCGACAAATAGCAAAAAAAACAAAGATCTTAACATTTGATCGAAAATGGCGACGAATGTAGGCATAAGGATACGACAAAAACCTTACCACCTATAGGAAAAAGACATAAAAAAGAAAAAGGGCACCATAAAAAAATTAGACGTATTATCGCTATTATCAGAGCAAAACTACGGCAATTAAATAACGATTTATAACAATTAGCCCGGAAATTAGAAAAATTAACTAACGTATTACCATAATATCATAAGTACAAAAAATTGTTCAACAAAAAGCTTAAAACGAAATTACCTAAGCATAGCGAATAAAATTATAAAATCGTCTTTAAAAAAAAAGTAACGACTAAATTTTATCCTATTTATAATTTTAATAAGACGGAATTACAAGCACTCCGGGAATACCTGGAAAATCGGCTTAAAAAAAGATAAATTCGATTATCCAAGTTACTAACTGGTTATTTTATATTTTTTGTCCCGAAAAAAAACGATAAATTACGACTAGTTATAAATTATCGACAACTTAATAATATTATTATCAAAAATCGAATGCTATTACTTTTGATTAGTAAAATAAAGGATTGTTTTTACGGAGCTTAATAATTTATTACATTCGATTTTAAAGATGGATATAACTTGATTCGGATTAAAAAAGGCCACGAATGGAAAACGGCATTCCGAACCAAATATGGTTTTTACGAATACCTTGTTACCCTTATAGGACTTACCAACGTATCTATTACTTTTTAACGTATGGTTAATTATGTATTTCGGGAATACCTCGACATTTTTGTCGTATATTACCTCGACGATATCCTTATTTTTTCAGAAACTAAGGAATAATATAAGAAGCATATGCATAAGGTGCTATAATTATTTCAAAACGCCAACCTATTAATTAATGCGGAAAAAAGTTAATTCCATACGTAAAAAGTAGAATATTTAGGTTATATTATTATCTCTAGATATATTAAAATAAACCTTAGGAAAATCGTTATAGTATTTAAATAGGCATAACCCATTACGGTTAAAAAAATATAAGTTTTTTTCGGATTTGTTAATTATTATCGAAAGTTTATTAAAAATTTCAGCCGAATAGCAATACCCCTTAATGTTCTTATACGAAAAAAATAAAAGTTTAAATAAACGTTAAAAATAGAAAAAGTATTTTAACAACTTAAAAAAGTAATTATAAATTAACCAATATTAATTATGTACGACTTAAGCCGCCTAATAGAACTAAAAATCGATACGTTAGATTACGTTTTGGGCGTAATAATTGGATAACGAAATAATTAAGGTATATTATACCCTGTTATTTTCTTTTCGTATAAGTTATAAAAAGTTAAATTACGATACGTTATTTCTGATAAAAAATTTTTAGTTATTATTAAAGCATTTCGCAAGTTTAAATATTTCCTTAAAGGTAACTAACATTAAGTTAAAGTTTATACGGATTATAAGAATTTTATCCGATTTATTACGACTAAAAAACTTACAATTCGATAATTTCGTTACGCTGAAAAGCTAACCGAATACGATTTTGTTATTATCTATCGCAAAAGTTTAGAAAATGGAAAAGCCGACGCACTTAATAAACGACCTGATTTCGAAAAAAAAACCGCCAAAATTAATTACGCCGTATTTAACATAACCATAAAAGGATATTTACGCCTACGATAAATCGCTATAATCATAATTATACCACTAGAAATACATAAGGCAATTCGAGACTTTAATGTATATATATAAAATATGGACGATTTTTTATTTGTACAAATACTTAAAGAATATCGAAAGCATTTCGTAAGAAATATACATAAATACGCCTTATACGGATATCCAGGTATTCGGAAAACGCTAAAAAGATTACGACGATTTTACCGTTTTCTTAATATAAGAAAAATAGTACAAAAAGTTATATAACAATGTGGAATGTACGCCAAAGCAAAGGCACGGCGACACAAACCATATGGAGAATTACAACCGCTACCAGTCGTAAAGCGATTATGGGATTCCATTATTATGGATTTTATTACTAAATTTTTTTTATTAAAAAACCCTGTTACGGGCATATATTATAATAGCATTTTCGTAATCGTTAACCGATTTACAAAGTTTTCTTATTTTTTACCTTACAATAAGGATATAAACGTTAAATAAATGGTATATATCTTTTTTCAAAATATTTTCAGCATATACGGATTATCGTACGAAATCGTTTTAGATAAAGGAATAACGTTTACCTTTAAGTTCTGGCAAAGTTTAATAGCCCAAGTTAGCCTAAATTATAAGTTGTCCAGTACTTTTTATCCCTAGATAGATAAACAAACGGAACGCCAAAATTAAGTGCTTGAGACGTACTTATGATGCTATATTAATTACGAATAAAATAACTAGGTTAAGAAATTACCAGTGGTACAGATAGCCTACAATATTAGCTACCATGAAAACATTAAAATAACGTTATTAACAATTAATTTCGGGTTTATTTTTAAAGTTTATAGGGAGTTACAAAAAGAAAGACCACTTAGTGTTAAAGCAATTTTTACGTTAAAACAATTTAAGCAGTTATATCAAAAAATGAAAATGGAACTTAAGTTCGTACGCGACTAAATAAAAAAACATTATAACCAAAAACGGTTAAAAGGATTAACCTTTTTAAAAGGAGAAATAGTTTACCTAGCTACCAAAAATATCCAGATAAAACGCTTAAATAAAAAATTTGATTTTAAGTATATTGGTTTTTATAAAATCGTCAAAAAAATCTCAGACAGTAATTATCAGTTGGACCTGCCCCCCAAAGTTAAACTTTACCCAATTTTTCATATATCCTTACTTGAATTAACCGCGGGTACCATCAAAGTACATATTAAGCAGGATGACGTGGAAGTAAAAGAAGAACAAGAATATAAAGCAGAAAAAATCCTGGACATACGAAAAATTGACGAATTTACGCAGTATTTAGTTAAATAAAAAGGATACCCGGATTTAAAAATATTTTGGGAACCTGCTAAAAATCTTATTAATGTATAGCGCCTGTTAAAGGGTTTTTACTAGTAACGACGGAATCACTAAGGATAAAATTCTAGTTAACGCCCTTAACAAATAAATCGGTATTTTCAATACCCGACCAGTTTACCGGGCCAACAGGTGGCATAAGCGCAGCCATGAAGGCCTCTGCGTTAGCCTATTTACGGCGCTCTTACTTTTCCAGCTTCTCCAAAAACTATAACTTGCGCTGTACCATCTTAATACCTTTAAATCGAAAAAAGGCCTTTTATTTTCGAAAACGGATTAAACGCGTAATAACTTTATTTATTTCGCGTTGATAACGTTGCTATAACTCCAAAAAACGCTTTTTTGCTAATACCTTTTCCCGTTTTAACCGTTGGTTTTCGGTACGAATGTTTTTTAAGAAAAAAAAGGGAACGTCGTTTCCGTTATAAGGAATACCTTGTCTAACGCAAACCTTGCATTTGGATACGTTTTTTATCATTTCGCATTTCCAACCCTTAAAAAAAAAAGGGAGTACGGTATAACTTCAAAACTAAATTCGTTAAAAAAAAGAAAAAGGTTTTAACGACGAACGGTCGAAGATAGGCCTTAACGATAAGTTTTAGTTATACGACCCGATATAATAAAGGAAGATACTTACCAAAAAAGAAAAATCTTAAGGGCAAAATTTGTGGAAAAAAGAAATTGTGTTACGATCTTATAAGAAGAAGGTTTCGGAAACGGTTATTTTAAACCGAAATAGGATCCAAATAAGTTAAGTTACGTAACTAATATTTAGCAGGATTACATTAATCACGATTAAGCAGTATTAAGTATTACTTAATAATAATTAACTAAGTAATAATAAGCCAGTAATATGGCATAAGGATATATACGTTTATTATTTCCTAGTTAGATAACGACAGTTTGCAATATAATTTCGTTACCCAAGGTACCCTTAGTATTACGAAACGTAACTAAGTTACCTTGTTACTTCATTACTTAAATTCCCACGGTACTCTGCCAACATAAACCCGTCGACTTAGGTTTAATAATTGGTTAATTAGCCTAGCCGTCACACTTACAGTAAAAAAGGAAACCTATAAATTTTCCTTATTTAAGCACGCGTTTACCTACGCTTTTTAAACATTAACAGCATCCCAAACTAAATTCTTATTATACAAATATGCCTTATTAGAAACGCCGGAGATTAGTTTAAACCTATTATGCAAGATTACTTAAAGAAAGCCGCAATAAATAAAGAGAAATTAATTAATAAGATTTTTTAATTATATATTAATTTCGAAGATAAGCTTCGTTTTAACTTTAACAATTTAAATAAAAAGCGGTCCGTAACGTAAAGAATTTTCAACTTAAAGCAGAAAAAACTTACGTTTAAATACGCTATTGCTTTTAAGACCTTGGTTGCTAGGGCCGGATAAGGAGATTAAAAAAAGCCCTAATCGATATATTTTATAACAAACTTAAAAACGACGTTAAAAACGAATTGGTTAAAGTTAAACGATTTATTACCTTAAATCGATACGTTGTGGAAGTTATCAAAGTTAATAATCGATAATACGAAAAACGACAGGATCGACAAAAACAATTTATTCCAAAAATAAGCACTCGAAATAATAACAAATCTAAATATTCGACAAATACCAGTACCCCTAAAAAAGGAAATATTTCGTATGGAACAAAACCTGAACCTATAAAAATTGGAGCTATTTAATAATAAGGTATACGTTAAATTAAAGAGTGGAATTATGGCAAAACGGGCCATGAAATATCTTAATAGAAATTATCTAAAAAAACGCGATAAGATAAATTATAAACTTTAGTACTTCCGGGATAACCCTAAAATTATTAAAATAGGAAAACTTTTACTACATTTAACGAAAAAGGAATTTCTTTAAGTTTTTGTGTGACGAATTATAACGAATATAACGAGAAGTTAAAAAACTTTCTTAGGTTGGAATATAATAATACCTCGAACGATAACAGGCAACCCAAAAGAAAAAACTTACGGAACCATTCTTACGAAAGTAACAAAAGAAAATTTAACGACGAACAGCTTAAATAATTAAAAATTAATTATAGGAATATTAAGAATGAACCGAAACTGTTTGTTTTAAAACTTTAAATTGACATAAAAGAATACATGCTTTTTACTACCGACGATAGCAATATCTAAATCATAAAAAATGAAAACGTTCCATTTACTAACGTATTGTACGTATAACAAGAAAAGGATTCGATTTCTTTAATAAGATAAGAAAAAACAAAAATGATAAATAATAGTATTGATACTTTCGTACTATCGGCCCCCAAAAGGATATCGATTAAAGGACGGCCGTTTAAAGTTGGCCAAAAGGATAACAATATTCACAATAGGATCCCTTTTATTATTTTGAATGGTATAATCATTAAACTTAAAAAGAATTCGTTTAAAAGTCGGTGGAAAAAGTAACATAACAGGTAATCATAAACTTATATTTTCAGTTTACCTTTATAACCGACCTTTAAGATAGATAAATAATTAAGGAAAAACTCTAACAATTTATTAAAAAGCTATGAAAAGATGAGGATAATATTAGCATAACCTAGTAAAACGCACTATAAGTAATAAGAAAGCAATGTACTGGATAAAATATAGAAATACAACGACAAGCCGAACGAATACTTTAGCTGGAAAGCGAAATGCGACGATAATATCAAAATATATAACAACGATAAGCAACTAACTAATAACTCTGATAACGAGTCGATAAATTAAAAAACAAAATAAAGTAATAATAGTAATATATTAACTAATTACCAAAAAAATCGGTTAGCTATTTAGGTAAATACGATAACTTAAATAAAGCCCAAAAGATAAAAGCTGCCTATAGGAAAGCCGCAAGATAGTAAAACCTAAAAAAATAAAAAAAGTTTTTAAAAAGAGTTTTAACAGTAATAAGAGACGACGATAACCTTATTATTTTAAAAATACGAATTAGAACATATTAATATACTGTTATAGTAGATAACGGAGCTTTAAAAGGCAATTATATTATATTAAAAGTAATTAACCGATTTAAACTGCTATAGAAATATAAGAAGGACCCTTATACTACGAATATTACTAAAAGTTAGCCATTTCTATAAGATACCGGAAAAATCATGGGGGAAATTAATCACCTTAACTTGTTTATCCTAAGAAAAAATATAATAATTAACTTTGATATAATACCGTTAGGGAATGACGATATGATTTTAAGAAAAGCATAATTGCGCCAGCATAACCCCTTAATCGACTAGGAAATTAGTTAAATAAAGTTCTTTCTATAACTTAACGATAAGTACAAAAAAAAAACAATAAAAATTTTAACACTTAGTCGAAAATGGTGACGAATGCCGGTAAAAGGATACTATAAAAACTTTACTATTTATAAAGACACAATACAGAAAAAAGGGTATTGTAAAAGAAATAAAACGCATTATTACTATTATCAAAATAAAGTTATAATAATTAAATAATAATTTATAAGAGCAGCTTAAAAAGATAAACGATTGAATTAATATATTATCATAATACTATAAAAATAAACGACTATTCAAAAAGGAGTTCGAAATGAAATTACTAGAATATAACGAATGGGATTATGAAATTATTCTAAAAGAAGGAATATTTACCAAGTTTTACCTTATTTATAACCTTAATAAAACGGAGTTATACGTACTTAAAAATATTTAAAAAATCGACTTAAAAAAAGATAAATGCGATTATCGAAATTACTAGCTAAATACCTTATATTTTTGGACCCAAAAGGAACAGAAAATTATGATTAATTATAAATTATTAACAGTGTAACAATATTATAAATAAAAGTCAAATGCTACTACCCTCAATTAGTGAAATAAAAACTCGCTTCTATAAAGCCTCATAGTTTACCGCTTTTAACCTTAAAGATAAATACAACTTAATTCGCATTCAAAAAAGTTACGAATAAAAGATAACATTTCGAACTAAATACGGCCTATATAAGTACCTCGTTACCTTTATAAAACTTATCAACGTACCTACTACCTTTCAGCGTATGATTAATTACGTCCTTAAGAAATATCTCGATATTTTTATAATATGCTATCTCGACGATATCCTTATCTTCTCGGAAATAAAAAACAGCATAGGAAATATGTCCATAAGGTATTATAATTACTTCAAAACGTTAACTTATTAATTAACGCGGAAAAAAGCTAATTCTATACACAAAAAGTTAAATATTAAAGACATATTATTACTCCCGGATATAGTAAAATAAATCTTAAGAAAATTACAGCAATACGAAATTAAGTAACGTTTATTACAATTAAGGAAATACAAACTTTCCTTTAGATTTGCCAAGTACTATCGAAAGTTTATTAAAAACTTTAAACGGGTAATAATACCCCTAAATAAACTTATTAAAAAAGGAGAAAAGTTTTAATAAACGCCTTAAATGGAAAAAGCCTTTTAATAAATTAAGTAAATTATTATATTAAAAAATTTTAATACTGTTAACTATTACGCTATGCTAGCATACACTTTAAATAGATTGTATTACTACCTACTTACATAGTAATCTAAACGAAAATATTTATATAAAATAATTCCCTATATTAAAAAAATATTTCGATACGTACCTAAAGAATAAGAAAATATACTAATTTTACCCCGAAAACGTTATTAAGTTAATAAACCTCCTATCCGGCCTAAAGTAAACCGGAGTTATTTAATAGAAAAAATGAAAAGGATATAGGCAAAATAGACTATTCGTTTATTAATTTCGGACTATATAATTTACCATAACGATTAATTAACAAAGGTTATCGTTTCGTACGTCGACGATTTCCTACTTATAAGACCTAAGTTATAACACTTAAACAATATTACTAACAATATAGCTAAAAACGTAATTGGTAAAATTTAAGGGACGCGGATTAGTACCTAAGCGTACAAACTATCCATTTTATGCCAATTAAAAACGTGAAACTAAACCAGTAATAATATAATAAAAAATGATTAAAGTTATTAGTGTCAGCAGTCACAGTGATCAAATGCAGTAGCCTGGCGGAAACTGTGTGTTGATGTTGCTCTAAACTACAAACGTCTAGGCCAAGCTCCCATTACATATTTAAGTCCATGCTCAAAAAGCTTCTTCCAGACAAACGGTATCCCAGACTGCATCCCGCAGCCTGACCCACCAACCGGGAGCACCTTAAAGCACCAACTACCGACACGCCCTTTTACTTTAGGTAATTTCGGCCATTATATCCCTCGACAACAATTAACTAAGTTTTAATCTATTAAGGAATTAAAACTTTATATCAATCTCGAATACCTTTTAACTGGTTTTATATCCTTTTAAATCCCAAATTCGTTACGAATCTTTCGAAATCAACCTTATCCAGTAATTTCGTAAGCCTATTTATTGGATTATCCTTGCTTTTAACGTATTAAAAACTAATATTACCTTCCTATACCTTCTACCGTACGTAATAATACTCCAGCCGAATATAACGCTTTTTTCGGGTTATTTAAATCTTTATCACCTATTTCAGCGCACCTGTATTATCCTCCAAAATGGGAATAAGGCCTTTTAGCATAAGCTTTAACTCCGTTAAAAAATTCCTAATCCCAGTTACCTCGGCCGCAGCTATTCCTACCCTTACGTATTTCGCTTTAATAATATATTTGGTAATAATACTTTATAGCTTCGAAAATTATAATACGAATACCCCAATTATAAAAAATACGCAATCTATAATGGATTTAGTTAACTTACTATTTGCAAAACTTATATCTATTATTCCGAATAAGCTTAAGCTGTTATATTTCCGGTACGAATACTTTTTGTTTAATTTCTGGTACCAAAAAAACAAATTTATAATACCGTTTAAATACCGTAATAATCGCTTAATATATTCCTAGTACCTTAAAAATAGGTTACTTATAAATTTAGCCCAAATAAACGTTATAAACGTTATATCCGGTTTGCTAATGTAATTAAAGAAATTAAATTTTCCTATAAAACTTACGTATTCGTAAGTATTTTCCTTATTAATTACGCTTTTATACCTTATTACATATTATAAATAATCTTTAACAAATAACGTAAATTAATACTACATAACATTTAATTCTAGTAATTTCAGTAATTTCTTAATATATTGTTACTAATTTAATTTAACGTTTTTAATAAGTACCAAATATATAATTCGTACGCTTAGGTATTAATCCGCGTCCTTTAAATTTTTAATAAGTACGTTTTTAGCAATTCCGTTAGTTACGTTTTTTAAGCGTTGTAAATTAGGGCCTATAAGTAGGAAATCGTCGACGTACGAAATAATAACGTCCCTTAACTAATTGTTGCGGTAAATCGCGTTATCCGAAATTAATAGATAAATACCTTATTTCGCCAGTATCTTTTTAACTTTCTCTTATTAAGTAGTTCCGGCTTATTTTAGGCCGTATAAGGGATTTATTAATTTGATAATTTTCTTAAGGAAAAATTAATACTTGATTTTATCCTCCGGGTATACGTCGAAATATTTTTTTAGTATGGGAAAAAGCTTTATATAAATATTTTTCTTTAAGTTATTATTTAAGTAAATAACGATAAAATCGATTTATATAATATATTAACTTAAGGTTATAATTATTACTATTAAAATTTTCTAATAAATAGCCCTTATAGTACTAATTACAATTTCGTTATAATCAATACTTTTCCGTTAGGTAAATCCCTTAGCGCAAATACAAACCTTATACTTTTTTAACTTTTTTATGGACGTATACTTTTTCCTTAGCACCTATTTGGCGTTTACCAAATACCCGTGGCCCTTATTATTTGTTATGCAATAAAAAGTTCCGCGTTATAGGTTTTTTTTAATTTCAGTAAAAATAACTTTAAGCCATATTTCGCGTTCTGGGCTTTTTATTACTTTTTTTAATAACGGGCCATCATCTACTATAACGTATAGCTTATAACTATTTTTATCGTTAACATTAAATAATAATAAATGGAAATAAAAGAGGTTTTTTAAATTATCGCCCTTTTAAGTTAAAACTAGTTTCAACTTACGCATTAACTTTAAGGCTTCGTCCGGGGTTTTTAAGGCGTACAGCTCGGGTATTGTTTTTTTCGGGCGTCCCCTTTTGCGCTTAATTTACTTAATATCCTAATCCGTATCGTCTTTTGAAACGACGTTATCGTCCCTATTTTTCATTCTAACGCCTTGTTTCTGACCTTAACGGTATTTTAAACGCTTTTATACGGGCTACGGAAATAACCGAATAATATCTTTTAGGTTAAGGGGTTATCCAAGCTTTTTTAAATCCTTATAAATAATAATATATGGTATTATCAGCAGTTTGCCGCCTTTTAGCAGCCAAACTTTATAATTATGTATATCTTAATAACTTAGCAGTACTCCTTTTGTTTTACGGGCTGCTAATTTTTTTAACTTAATTTTGTAGTTTTTGTCGATTAGCACTATACACCTATTGTCAAAGATGCGAAAGTGACTGTTGTTAAGCTTATGGGACCTTTTATGGTCGGATTCGAACGCGTTTTCGAAATATTCGATTAGTATCATATCCTTTATTATTAATTATCCAGTTCGGTTAACGGTATACGTTATAACCTCCATTATAAGGTTTTAAAAATAAATTAATATCCTTATTTACGTTATTATTATACGTACTTCGTTTTAAAGAAATTATATACCGCGTTTCGTAATTCCGTTCTGATATTAATTATGGGCGCTGGAAATTACCAGTTTAATATTTTTTATTACGCAGAAGTTCTTAATTTTGTTACGCCGAATTTTTTACCGCCGTTAAAGCGTAAAATTTGCATTATCCATTTTTTACTTTCCGTATTTGGGGGTAACGTTTTTAAACGTTTAATTATCCGTATAATGTACGTATATAAGTTTTCCTAAATTTTATCCTTAATTTTAAATAAGTAATATTTTTTGTAACGCGATAAATCGTTTGTAATAAGTTTAAAATAATTATTATTTTCGATATTAACAGGCTTAATTAAACCTACGTTATACCAAATAATTTTTCCTACGTAAGTTACCTTTTTTTATAAGTTAATAAACGGTATTTTCCGTATCTTTCCTTCGTCGTACGTTATATAAGGCAACGTTTTCACATTATTAGGATTTAGGTTTATTCCTGTAAACCTTTTGATAGTTCAAATTAATCGTTTAATGCTGGGGTAGTAAAAGCGCCAGTGCCAAAAAATGATTTTCTTTATAACCTCATTTGTTATAAAAACCTTGCCGTCCTTAAGTGCTTCCAGAAGGGTTACCCTTAGGTCGTTGGCACCGCTATCTTTCTTACCGAATGGCCCCCCCAGCCCGGGTCCCTATTGATAATTATCGTTTAGGGATTCTAGGCCCCTAATAGTAGGCTTTAGTTTCCCATAAAGCCATAAGAAAAATCCTCGCCGGGAAACGTTAATAATTATTAATTCAGTTCCATCAGGGCCAACCAAGATATTTTTATCCAGGTAACCTCCCTTTCTGTAAAATATCTTTCCAGAAAACACCTTTAGCGGGAAATCGCTAATATATAACGTATACCTTATTATAACCTCGTTATTCTTTCCATAAGGGCCTTTCAAAAGCCATTTTACAGTACCGATAAAAATGGCAATTACAGATCCTCCGTCTGTTATAATATGGATTTCTTTGAACTTAATGTCCAATATCGAATCCGTTTCGAAATCGCCGATATTGTTAATAATATTAACGTTTGCACTTAAATCCCAAAATAACTTATTTTTATCGTTTTCCATAAAGAAATACATATATAATAATATAACGTTATTTATAATTATCACCTTAATTGCTTTAAAACAGCTTACTACCTATAACTTAATACGCTTAATTACTTATAATTTAATAATAACTTTAACGCAATTAATCTTTATAACTTTAAGGCGCTTAATAACTTAAAGCATAATACTTTCGGTCGCTTATAGCCGTAACTTAAAGTAATCGGTTCCTTATAATTTAAAGTTTTAAATCGCTTATAACTTAAGGTTTTAAGTTATTTATAATTTAAAACGTTTAAAGTTATTAATTTTTATATAATTAATGCGGTTAATTATTATAGCTTTAATTACTTTAGCTATTTTAACGCTTTCGAATATTAAAATTACGGTAAAATTAACCTTTTAAATTATTTCGTTATACCACCGCATAAAATCCTAAAGCTGCTAATCGTCGATATAGGCGCTAAAGGTTTTCCATTTAATCGATATAGATTTTTTAAGCCCTTAAAAATGAATTATTTTTCGTTTTGTTTACCGTTACGTGTATTACGAAAACTGTTGCTTTGGTTATTTTAATTACTGTTGCTATTATTATTACCTTAACGTTAATTATTTCGCTTTTCTTTTTTACCCTTACCGTTTTTATCCTTTTGTGGCTTAAGGCAATCCTTCGCCATATACCCATACTTGCCATAGTTAAAACAAAATAACTTTCCATCCTTATTCCTAGCGGGTTTGTTATTCCGGAAGTTATTACCTCCCTTACTCTTTCATACGTTAACGGACCGTCCGTTATTATTTTTTTTATTAAATCGGTTATAAAATTTGCTATTAAAGTTATCGATTAATTACTAAAAGGAATAATCCGTTTGCCGTAGTATTAACTAAATAATTTTATACCAATTATTAACGCGGTTTTTTACAACAATAAGGAATATGGTAATTTGTTTTTCCGTTCCAAATCGTATGCCATAACTTTTTACTTTCCGGAAAAGTTTTTAAAACTTAATAGTAAATTATATTAGGTTTCCTCCGTTATAAGTAATTTTATTAAATTTTTTCCAAAAAAACTTTTACCTAAACTTTTTTATCGCTACGTAAATTCTCCGGAACGTTTTTAACATTTTCGTACCTTTCTTAATATTTATAATTAACTCCAAAAACGTCCTTTTACAGGTTTTGATAATAACTTTCGTTAAACGTAATTAATTTAATTAATTTAATTTCATACCGTTTTCGTAACCAATTTTTTCCATCGCAAAATTTAAAGCGTTACTTTAAAACTTTCAATTAACCCAACTTGCTAAGTGATTTTCCTTATCCAGGGAAAAATCAAAACGTTTCTAGCATAATTTGGTATTTTTATTACTGGACTTTTTAAAATCTTTCTTTTTGTCCTTTAGCCCAAGGCCTAACTTACTGGAGCTATTTAAGCTGCTGGAGCTACTACTAGGGGAGCTTTTAAATAAGCTATAACAGTTATTTTTTTTCTTTAGGGGACCCCCAGATAAGTCCGAAGAAAAGGAATTATCTAAATCGTCGGGGTCACTGCGTACCACTCCCTTTCCCTTGGGTGGCTTGCTTTTCTGTCTTTTCGGGGGGTCCAGGGGGTTAGGTTTCTTTATGGACCACCTCCCAAGCTTTATTTCGCCTTTTTTCAGTAAGTTAATTTCCTTCATATCGCTTTTTAAGGCGATAAGTATTTCCTTGGAGTTACTTGCCTTAACCTTAAGTAAAACGCTTTTTAACGCTTTCGGTTACATACTAATATTACGCAAGCTTTTAAAGCTCCGCGTTTTTTATCGTTAAAACGTATTTAACAATTATATTATCGCATCTTCGAGCCGGTTCACTGTATTACCGGTCCTTTAATTCTAAAACTTTAACTTTTTAACTTTATTTTTGACCTACTAATACTTATTCTTTCGTACCTTAACGTCGCGTTTAATACCGCTTATATTAATACCTAAAAAGGTATAAAACTTATTTAAGTTATCAGTAATTTACTATCTCTAAATAAAAGTTTTATATCGCTTATTCCTTAACTATTAAGGTATCTAAATTAATAAGGTACCTTTTAAAAACGCCCCGAAAGTAAGTTTTTTCCCTACTACCACATTTAATATAAACTTTTATTCCACCTTTTTCTTACTGTAATATTTTTCGTTTTGGGAAACGTTTCTATCGTAAGAAAATCCTTACTAAAAAAAAGAAAATAAGGATTCTAATAAGCCGCTTTACTTAACAAAAAATTATCCGGAAATTAATTACTCGTTTGTTATCGTTAACTATTAAACTTTTTATTAATTAAACGACTCGCTTTAAAATTTCGCGTTTTTTCCGTTAACTTAACTTTACAAATAACCATTTCGTTTAACGTATTAGGTACTAATTAATAACCAAAAAATACTATTATGTTAGCAGTTACAATAATTAAATGTAATAGCCTGGCGGAAACTATGTGTTGATATTGCTTTAAACTACAAACGTCTGGGCCAAACTCCCATTACATATTTAAGTCCATGCTTAAAAAGCTTCTTCTAGACAAACGGTGTCCCAGGCTGCATCCCGCAGCCTGACCCACCAGCCGGGAGCACCTCAAAGCACCAATTGCCGACAATTAGGATTAAATATTATATAAAATCAACTTGCGCCATTTTTTAAAAATTACTTATAGCACGTCGTAAGGTATAAAAGGGTAATTAGCAAAAGAAATACATACGAATACGCAAGTCTTATAAGAAAATTTAACTTTTTAATTACATTAGCAAACCGGATATAACATTTACAACGTTAATCTGGGTTAGATTAATAAATAACCCGTTTCTAAGGTACCAGAAATAGTAAAAAACTATTCCGGTATTTAAGCGATACGGCAAAGGTACTTTTTTAGTCCCGGAAATTAAATAAAAAGTACCCGTACCGGAAATATAACAACCTAAATTTGTTCGAAGTAATAGATATAAGTTTTGTATATAATAAATTAACTAAATTCACAATAAACTATGTATTCTTTATAGCTAAAATATTCGTTTTGTAACTTTTAAAGTTATAAAAGGTTATCGACAAATGTATTATTAAAGTAAAATACGTTAAAGCAGGTATAATTGCAGGGAAAGTACCTAGGATTAAAAATTTCCTAACAAAACTAAAACTTATACCTAAAAGCCGTATTCCTATGTAGGAGGATATTATAAATGCGCTAAAATAGGCAACGGAAATATAAATAATATAAAGGAAGCGTCATATTAAGCTGAGATACCATTACACACGATTGGAAATACAGGAAGGAAATATTTAATTTTTAATACGTTAAAAAAATAAGCTAGCAAATAAGCTTACGAAGCCTTTTAACGAGGTTAATTTCGAATAATTCGTAGCGAATTTAGGACTTAAAAGGTTATCAATATTGAACGAATGAAAAGGTACTTAAGGAAATTAAGGATTTAATAACCGAAATCACCTAAAGCAAAAAGGCGTATTGGCAGTTAGTACTTTAAGGTACTTACGATTAGTAGGTTAGGTTACGGGTTACAGTTTAAAACACCCTTTATCATAAAAAAGCTCTTTAAGTATGGATTTATATATATAAGGGGAGGTTAGCTAAGATATTTTCAGTTTAAATCAATATCAATATATAGTTTACGCCAGTGCCCTACATTTAATCACTGTAACTGCTAACAAAGTTCAAATTTGAAAAGAATGTTGTTAAGTTTAAATAAAATAAATCTGGTTTTATAAAATAGGACTTAATATTATCGGTCGTTTTAATAATTCTAAAGATTTCGCGTAAATTAAGAAACGCTTTTCTTTTTTAATCACGTTATAAATAAACATTTTTAATATATAAATAATATAAAATAATTCAAGAGTTTAGTAATAAAATATTAAACTGGTTTTATCTTAATATATTAACGAAATTAATTTAATTAAAATTCTTATTATTAAATGTTTTTAATAACTTTTTAATAAAAACCTAAAACGTATTACGGAAGTAAGCTGTATATAAAACAAACTATATAACTTTAAGTACGTCGTGATAATAATTTCGTATTAAGTAGTTATAACATATTAAACTAATTTATATTAATAGGACTTTTATCATAAAACGTCTTTATATTTTTGTTTTAAATACGCGCATAATATCTGGACTTATTACAAATGTTTTATTTCTGTTTTTCTCTTTAAACCTTTTATAACAATTATCTTCGGCCGTTCTTTATTGTAACTACTTATTACTAAATAATTTAACTTTTAAAATGCTTTACCTTTCATATCATAAGTATCTTTATTCCATAATAACATTTGTATTAAGACTTCTGACCTTTGGTAAGAATGATATTTATTTAACATAATAACTTATATTTCTTTTAGGAAAAAGTAATTTTAAATAAATATATTACGTTGTTATTAAACGAATTAACTGATTTCAAACTTTTATCGGCAAGCTATTGTAGTAATTATTAATATTTAATACTTTTTTATTTTTTTTTATTTTTCTTTGCTTTTCGGCTAGTACCGACTTTATTATATCATTTTAATAAATCTTTAAAAATCTTCGTATATAAGTAAAAAACGAAGTTAATAAATGTAAGTGAAAAAACGGTTAGCATAAATATAATTAAAGCTTTTAACTTAAAAACAACCCGATTGAAATCGCATAAGATAAACCCCTCTTTTATTAATTTAAACATTATAATATCCGTCATTTTGGCAGCTTTAAACGCGTTATAAAACCGGCGATATAATCCTCGTTAATTAAAGTAATATAACAGTATATAAAACTATTAATATATAATAAACAAAACCGTTTTAACACGGAGATATAAGATATATTAAAAAGTTAAAATTAAAAAAAAAATAATAAATATAGAAAATTTTATAATATCGGGAATGTTATAAGAAGTGTCGGTTTTAATTATATATTAACTTTCGCAATCGCTAAAAATAAAAAACATTTCAGAATAATAATACGCGTTCTAGTATTTTTACCACAATATTAAATCTATTATAGATTTTATTTATTGATTTGATAAGTAGTTTTACTGGCAATAATATTTTTGTCGGGTAAAAGCAAACTAAAAGCGAATTAACGAAAAAGTAAAAACTTTTTTCTAATAAAACTATTAAATAAAAATAAAAGCGAATTTTAAAAATAGTGCATTATATTACATTATATCATTTTTAGTTATGTTATTAAAGTTATTTAGTGCTTTTCCGTTTTATTATTAATAATAATTATGTTGAATGCAATGAAAATATTTCTTAAAAGCCTTTTCTATTTAAATTATAAAAAGATATCTTTACAATGTTATATTTTAAAATTATTATATAAATAAACAATGTAAGAAATACTCTTTAATCTTTATATAAAACATTTTAGTAATTCACTTTTTTGATTTAAACGTGGTTTAGTTTTTATCAGCCTTTACTAAAATTAAACTTTTAATCAACCTTAACAATTTTTTAACGCGTTGAAAAAAACAAATGCTTTATATTTTTAACATCTTACCTCTGGGGAAAAAATGTCCGCGTATTTAAGTTTAGAACTTATGTCGATAATTATTCTCTTTGTAATTATTGTTAATTTTTGTAAAGTAAGAATTATATCGGATGAAACGCGTTTACTAGTAATTAACGTTGTGAAGGTAATAAATAATATATTATAAATTAAAATAAGCTTTTTATAAGAAGACTTTAGGTCTTCTTTCTTAACATATAGCGCTAGGTTTATTTTTACTTTTTTATTTACTTTTCTTTATTACTGCTATTATAAAATAAGTGACTAAGTTTAATAGTTATAATAATAATAAAGAATATTAAACTGGTTTATATATAAAACTCGTTTGTATAGTACTTTATCATATTCTGGCATGTTTTAAATAATATATTTTCGTCCCTTTCTTTTGTTATTTTATATACTAATTATTTTTAACCATTATTAATTATATTTTTTATTATTTTCTTTCGGTCTTAAAATACGTATATGCTTTAGATAATTCTTTATTTTGTTTTAAACACATTTATTTAAAATAGATTTCGTTTTCGTAACTGTGAACTATTTTCTTAAAAATGCAATTCGTAAAAATGTAATAAAGTATTTTTCTTTAAAAATATTAAGCGATTTATTTCCTTTTATTCACTGATTACTTTTTATAATTTGTATATATTTTAAATATATTACGGATATGGTTAAACTATATTTATAAACTGGGTTAAATGTACCTAAAATATTACATAATTTAATTCGTAAGATAAATCTTATACCGAGTGTTTTAAAACATAGTAACTCGTTAATAGTTTTACGAATTAGGATAAATTATATATCTTAGTCTCCTCGAATCTTACGTTAAAGCCGACTTATAATATTTTATAAGTTATTCATATAACGTCTTATATAAGTAAGCGAATTATACAAGTAAACGAATTACTTTTTAACCTTTCGTAATAATAAAGTTATATAAATTAATAACAACATATTGTATTAATTAAAATTAATCGGATTTCTTTTTCGTTAAATAAATTTATAGCTTTATTACAAGCACGCGTATTATGTCCAGGTTTGCGGTAAACGTTATACTTCCGTTTTTTCGTCGTAATCTTTTTGCGACGATTATTGTTAGCCGCTGTTGGCTGTATTTTTTTTACCAGCCCCCTTTCTTTTTTGCAGACGTTTATTTTTGGTTTTTCGACGTTTACTTAAGATGTAGTTAATCTCGTGTAATTAGGTAATTTTCTTTCGAAAAAAAGCATTTTATACAAAAGTAATAAGTTACTTGTTGTTAAAAGATTAGCCGATTTAATGATTTTTATCGGCGAATTACTTTGCTAATTTTTAATTTTTTTAAGGTAAGTAATGTTTTTATTTTGTTATTTTTTTTTAAATATATTTAAGAGTTTTCGCGGGTAGGGAAATAAAACCGGCAGAGGTTAACGGGGAGACGGTTGGCGTAGGTATAACTAAAGTAATTGGAAGTTTGGAAAGAACGGTATTAGGATCGAATGGAACGAGATTAATTGCGGCGAATCCGGATTTGATGTTATCGGACGTTATGGTAATTTTAAACGCGTTATAAAAGTTAAGAAACAAATTTTTTTCGCGATATAGGTATATTAGCATTATATTATGCTTTCGATTTATAACGAATAAACGCGCTGTTTTAAAAAAAGTAAAATACGTTAAAAAGTTAAAACTTATAAGAAAAATGCGCAGGTATATAAAATGTAATAATATTGTAATAAACGCAATATTTTTCGAATTTTATTAAATAATAACTTTTATAATCGTTAAAAATTAAAAACTATTTCGATTTTTTGGTACGCGTTTAAATATACTAATCAAAATATTAAACTTATTTTAAATTTTAATTCGTTCGTTATCTAGCTATTATTACTTAATGCGATTTTTTAACAGGCTACTAACGGTAAGTGATTACGGAACCGAAACTTAAAATAATTTCTTTCCGTTATTATAAAAAATAACGGTATAACCTAATATTAGGAATTAATAATTTAATAATTGTAACCCATTTTTTATTCCTTTATTAAGTTTATTTAAGTTTTTTTACCTTTTCCGATATTAATAATTATTTTATTTATTATTATAAAAAACCTTATTAAAATTTTGATTTTGTCGAAATTGTAAATATTCTTTTTTGTAATGCTATATCTTACGATAATAACCGGAATAAACTTAAACTATTTTCGAAATATTATTAAATTTTCGTATATTTCCTTTTAATAATCGATTTTCTGAAATAAACGCTTTTTAAGTTTTTTTTACTATTTAATAAA
Source organism: Monosporascus sp. GIB2 (assembly GCA_004155935.1). Lineage (NCBI taxonomy): Eukaryota > Fungi > Ascomycota > Sordariomycetes > Xylariales > Monosporascus > Monosporascus sp. GIB2. Next base: position 125,809 of record QJNV01000145.1, read on the forward strand.
GTTCGACGCTTTATTAATTCTAACGCGTTGCGCGATACGTTAAGTTAATAGTAAATTCGCCATATCTTTAACACATTAAAACCGGATAATAAAGTTTGCGTATTTATATTAAAAATTTAGTCGATAATAGTTTTTTTCGGTCGGCCTAAATTTTCGCATAAAAAGGATGATATCGATTCGGGTATATTTACCGTTAAAACAGTGTATTAAAGTAGAACTTAAAACTTCATAAATAAAACCAAGCTTTTTATAATTAAGTTTCGGGTTTCTTTTTTTAGCGTAAATAGCTAGGTTCATTTTCGCTTTTTTTGTAAGGCGTTCCATAATATTGGTATTAAGAAATGGGCGATTAAAAATAGATAGCTAAAATGGCTAAAAATGTGATTCGTTTACTTGTATAATTTGCTTTCTTATATAAAACGTTATTATTTTTATATTTTTAATAATAATCATTTACGTTTATATTAATCTTTATTAGTATTTGTTTATAACCTTCCTTATTATACCGTTATTATATATGTCGCAGTATTAAGTAATAATAGCTATTTAATATTATTTTATAATATTACTTAATAAGCTTTATATACTATTATAATTATACCTTTTATTTTAAACCTGTTGTGATTTGATTACAATATCTTAAAAATAATAGGTTTAATATTAATACGAATTTTAAATAAAAAGCTTATAACGTCTTATATATATAAGCGCTATATATATAAACGTAATACTTTTTAATACTTATTAACTATACACTGAACGTACTTTACTATAATATATTAAATAATTCTAATTAATTATAGTTTCTTTCACCGACCGTATATACAACTTTGTAATAAATGTACCTATTATATTAAATGTTATCACAGATTGTAAGTTGCTATTTCTTTTTTCTAAGCTAACTGCAGCTAATTAAATTTAACGACTGTTAATAGTAATTTTAATTTATACCTTTTAACTAGTTAAAAAAATTATTTATTTTATATAGCAAGCATGTATCTTTTGTTTAAAAACGTTTATTTTAATTATTTAATATTAAAAGTACTGAATTATTATAAAATCAAGCTCGATACGCCCTTTTATACGCCCAGCGAAACGCCCTTTAATGTGCCTTTTAATACGTCTTGTAACACGTCTTATAACGCGTTTTCTTACGTATTGTACAACGTATATTTTTAACGAACAAAGCCGGACGGGAAATATTCGCCTATAGAGGTTAAGAGTTTGGATGCTAATCGTATTTTCGTCCCTGGCTTTAATTTTAACGAATTAAATAAAATATTAACTTAGACGCGTTAGGTACTAATTGGTTAGGAGCGGGTTGGTAAACAGGAATAGTAATACGGTGTTTATAATAAAGCTTAATATAATGCGTACATTTATTTAAAAGCGGTAATTACAGTCGGCGTATAATAATACGACTAATTAAATTTAATGTAATATACTATAATTAAAATATCTGGTTTTATTATTAGGAAACGTTTAAAAAAGTATTGCGCTTATATATATGTAGCGCTACTATATATAAGACGTTATTTAAAACAAAGAAAATAAGCATTTCTTTATTAATTATATTAATTAAAATTAAATAACATACCGGCCAAGCTCACGATATAGACAATCCCACCGGATAACTTTTGGTACCTCGCGATAATAAACTTAATTTAATTAATTTTAACACATTACATCGACAAATATTAATCGGATTTTTTTTATTAAAAGTATTTACAACTTTTTTATAATTATGCGTATTATGTCCGGACTTACTGTAAAGACCACATTTTCGTCTTTTTGTCTTAACCTTTTTCTAACGATTGCTTTTAACTACAATAAGCTGTATTTTTTATTATTGTCTTTTTTTTAGCTAAAAGGTTTTGCCCTTTTTATATAAAAGAAGTATTTTTTAAATCCGTTTATTTTTAACTTTTTAAAATTATTAAAGATATAGTTCGTTGTATATACGTAACCGTTTTCTTCTTTTAAAAAGTAACTTTATTCAAAATTATTACGTTACTTTTTATTATAAGATTAACCTATTTAATTTATTTTACCGACGAGCTACCTTAATAATTTTTAATTATTCTTTACCGAAAACGCCCCCGTCCAGTCGTTTTAATAACATTATCAACAAATTTCATAAGTTAGTAAATAGCGGAGTTAGTAAAAGTAAGTCGAAAATTAGTCGGTATAAAATACAACCGGAGTTTTTAGCTCGAAAAAGATATTATTAAGATTAAGTAAAATAAATCTAGCTTTTACGAATCGGGATTTAGTATTATTAAACGTTATAATAACTTCAAATACCTCGTAAAAGCCGGCGAGGAACTTTTTTTAACGATATACGTATAATAATATTGTATAATAATGACCATATAAAATAAAAAAGCACGTTTTAAAATAAAAAAGCAAAATTCGACGAAAGGTTAAAAAATAAAGATAATTAATAGGTATATAAAATATAATATTGTTATTATTCGTGTAATACTTTTCGAATTCTATTAAATAGTAGTTTTTGTAGCCGTCGAGAACAAAAAAAACGTTTTAATCTTTTTGTAAGCGTTTGAATATGTTAATCGAAATCGTAAACCTATTATAAATTTAATTCGTTCATTATTTAACTAATATTACTTAAACCGACTATGTAACCGGTTAATAATAAGATCTTTTAATATTAAAAATTAAGGTAAATTCCCTTATTAAAGTATTAAATAATAGTAATACCTAACTTTATAGATTAATACCTTGTATAATTATAATCTATTCTCTATTCGCTTAATACGCTAATATAAATTCTTTATGTTTTTTAATATTAATAATTACAATAACGTATCACACCACCGAATCGCGCGCACCACCAAATCGCGCGTTTTTAAGCACCTCGCAACAATTAATTTAAATAACTTAAGGACAACAGATTTTATTAATTCAAATCGACGGTATTCTTTGTCGCTAACTATATCCACAGCTTTTGGACAAGTGAATGCATTATATCAAGCCTTATTGCGGACGTATATTACTATTCTGTGACAGCTAGGCTAATTAACCAACTATTAAACCTAAGTCGACGGGTTTATATTAGCAGAGTACTATGGAAATCTAAACAATAAAGTAATAAGATAACTTAATCACGTCTCGTAATACCTTAGGTAACGAAATTATAAGTATTAAAAAATGTTACAAACTGTCGCTATCTAACTACGGAATAACGAATATATATATCTTAATTTTTTTTTGCTGGCTTTTTTATATTTAGTTAATTTCTATTAAGTAATAATTAATTTTACTCAGTTAATATTAATAATACTTAATAAATCTTTACTAAATACGAATTACGTAACCTAATTTACTTAAATCCTGTTTTCGGTTTAGGGCGACCATTTCCGCAACCTCCTTTTTGTTAAGTCGTAATACAATCTCCCCTTTCCGCAAATCTTATCCTTAAAATTTTCCTTTTGGTAAGTATCCTTTTTTATTATATCGGGTCGCGTAATTAAAACTCGTCGTCAAATCCTGTCTTCAACCGCTCGTCGTCAAAACCTTTTTTTTAATTTTGACGAATTTAATTTTAAAATTATGCCGTATTTATTATGTTTTTCCAAAAGCTGAAAATACGAAATAATGAAAAATATGTCGAAATGCAAGACGTACGTTAAACGAGGCACTCCTTATAACAAAAATAGCGTTCCTCTTTTTTCGCTGGAAAATATTTGCGCTAAAAATTAACGTTTAAAACGGGAGGAGATTTTAGCAAAAAAACGTTTTTTAAAACTGCAACAACGTTATCAACGTAAAATAAACGAAGCCATTACGCGTCTAATCCGCCTTCGGAAACAGAAAGCGTTTCTTCGTTCCAAAGAAGTAAAAATGGTACAACGGGAATTGCAATCACTGGAAAAGTTGGAAGAACAAAAACGTCGAAAGCAAACCGACGCGAAGGCTTCCATAACCGCATTAATACCTCCCATGGGCCCGGTAAACTAATTAAGCATTAAAAACACCGACTAATCTATTAAAAACGTTAACTGAAATTCTATTCTTAATGGCCCCAACGTCGCCAGTAAAAATTTTTCAACAATTACTAAACGCTAATAAGGTTTTTCGCAAATTCCCAAAAATTCTCTAAATTTAAATAATTCTTCCATTTAATTAAGTATTAAGTAAATCCATCTTGTTTCTTTATATCCAGAATTTTTTCCACTTCATATACTATCTCGTCTTTTATCTTCACATCATCCTATACCGTATATACCTTAATAATATCCGCTATTAACTTTAATAAGGATATATAAAAAATTGAATAAAATTTAACTTTAGGTAAAAGTTCTAACTGATAGTTATTTTTTGAAATTTTCTTAACGATCTTATATAGTCCGATATATTTAAAATCAAATTTCTAGCTCGGGCATTTCGTCTAAATATTTTTGGTAACTAGATAAACCATATTTCCCTCCGAAAAAATTAATCGTTCCAACCGTTTTTGGTTATAATATTTCCTTATTTAACTGCGTACAAACTCTAGTTCTATCCTTATTTCCTATTATAACTACTTAAATTGCTTTATCGTAAAAATTATCTTAACACTAAGTAATCCTCCCTTTTATACTTCTCTGTAAACTTCTAAAATAAAGCCAAAATTAACTATAAACGAAATAATCTTAATACTTTCATAATAACTGGTATTATAAGCTATTTGGGCCACTAGTAATTTCTCAACCCAATTATTTTGTTCGTAATTAATATAACATCGTAAATATATCTCAAGCGTTTAATTTTGTCGCTTTATTTATCCGTTTACCTGTAATCGGAATGCACTAAATAACTTATAATTTAGGCCGATTTATATCATTAAGTTTTACCAAAATTTAAAAATAAACGTAATGCCTTTAGTTAAAATAATTTCGTATGGTAATCCGTATATGCTAAAAATATTTCTGAAAAAAATATATACCATCTACTCGGCGTTAGTATTTTCGTTATAAAGTAAAAAATAAAAGAGTTTTGTAAATCGATTTACGACCACAAAAATATTATCATAATATATGCCCGTAACTAGGTCTTCTAACAAAAAGAATTTGGTAATAAAATTTATCGTAATTAAATCCCATAATCGCTTTGCGACTAATAAAGGTTGCAATTCTCCATATGGTTTATATCGTCGTACCTTCGTTTTAGCACATATCTCACATTATTATATTATTTTTTGTACTATTTTCTTCATTCCTAAAAAGCGGTAAAATCGTCGTAATCTTTCTAATATTTTTCCACCACCTAGATATCCATATAAAACGTACTTATACATTTTTCGTATAAAATATTCTCGGTATTCCTCAAGTACTTATGCAAACAGTAAATCGTCCATATCTTATACATATAAGTTAAAATTTCTAATTACCTCGTACATTTCGGGTAACGCAATTATGATCGGAACGATTTATCGTAAACGCAAATATCCTTTTATCGTAATATCGAATACTACATAACTAACCTTAACCGTTTTTTCTTCGAAATCTAGTTATTTACTAAGTACGTCGGCTTTGCCGTTTTCTCAATCTTTGCGATAAATAATAACGAAATCATATTCTGCTAATTTTTCTATATAACGAAATTATCGTACTATAAATTCTCTAGTCGTAATAAATCAGATAAAATTTTTATAATCCGTATAAACTTTAATCTAATATTAATTATTTCTAAAGAAATATCTAGATTTGAGAAATACCTTAATAATAACCAAAAATTCTTTATTAAGGATAATATATCGTAATTCAAAACCTTATAATTTGCAAGAAAAAAAAATAATAAAATATAATACACTTTAATCGTCTCGTTATCCAATCACTACGCCCAAAACATAATCTAACGCGTCGGTTTCTAATTCCACTAAACGACTTAAATCGTATATAATTAGTATTGGTTAATTTGTAATAACTTTTTTAATCTATTAAAAGGCTTTTTCCGTTATTAACGTTTATTAAAACTTTTTTTCTTTTCGAATAAATTTATTTAAAGGTATTACTATCCGGCTACAATTTCTAATAAACTTTCAATAATAATTAACAAATCCAAAAAAACTTATATTTCCTTTACTATAATAAGCTATACCCAATTTCGTACTGTAATAATCTTCTTAAGATCCATTTTGATATATCCAAAAATAATAATATAACCTAAATATTTAATTTCTTACGTATAAAATTAGCTTTTTTTTTACGTTAACCAGCAAATTAGCATTTTAAAATAATTATAACACCTTATAAACGTATTCCTCGTATTATTCCTTAATTTCTGAAAAAATAAGAATATCGTCGAGATAACATATAACAAAAATATCGAAATATTTTCAAAAAATATAATTAACTATACGTTAAAACGTAACAAATGTATTAATAAATCCTATAAAGATAACCAGGTATTTATAAAGGCCGTACTTGGTCCGAAATACTATTTTCCATTTATGGCCTTTTTTAATTCGAATCAAATTATATCCATTTTTAAAATCGAAAGCGGTAAACTATTAGGCTCCATAAAAACGATTTTTCATTTCGCTAATAAAAAGCAGTAACATTCGATCCTTAACGGTAACATTATTAAATTGTCGGTAATTTACCATTAAACGTAATTTTCCATTTTCCTTTAGTACAAAAAATACAAGGTATCTAACTAATAACTTAAATTATCGAATCCATCCTTTTTTAAGTCGATCTTCCAGGTATTCTCTAAATATATATAACTTTATCTTATTAAAATTATAAACGGGGTAAAACTTAGTAAATACTCTTTCTTTCAGGATAATTTCATAATCCTATTTATTATATTCTAATAATTTTGTTTCAAGTTCCTTGCTAAATAACCATTTATATTTATAATATTATAATAATACATTAAGTAAATCGTTTAACTTTTCGAGCTATATATCTAAATCGTCATTTAATTACTGTAATTATGCTCTAATGGTAATAATAATGCGTCGTATTTATTTATGGTACCCATTTTCTTTTTTATATCGTATTCCTATTAGTAAAATTTCTGCCGTATCCTTATACCGGCACTCGTCGCCATCTTCGATTAAATATTAAAATCTCTATCGTTCTTCCTTATACTTATCGCTAAGCTATAAAATAAACTTTACCTAACTAGTTACCTAATTAATTAAAGGGTTATACTAGCGCAACCATATTCTCCCTAAAATCATATCGTAATTCCCTAACGGTACGATATCGAAATTAATTATTATGTATCTTCCCATGGTAAAAATATCGAAATAATCAATTTCGCGTATAATTTTCTTATTATCGTATAAAGAAAGTTAATTTTCGGCGGTATTCGCAATGTAAAAGTTCTTTTTATATCTCTATAATAATCTAAGTTAGTTAACTACCTCAGGTATAATATAGTTACCTCCTAAAGCTCCGCTATCCACCATAACGGTACACCAATATATCCCAATCCGTAATTTCAAGGTAATAAAGTTATCTCTATCCCCTATTACTGCTAAAACTTTTCTAGAGAATTTTTGCTAACTCCTCTAAATCTCGCCATCCTGCGGTTCCCTTACAAATAACTTCTATCGTTTAGGTATTATTTAAGTTAACGCACTTTTTTTCCGAAATCGTTTATCTTATCTCGTAATTATTTAATAAGATATCGCTATTATTTTACTTGCCGTTTTAATTCATTAATGCGTACCGCATATCTTTCCTTATCCTTAAAAAGCTACGTATTCCGGAATCTCTATATCTCCACTATTTTTTTTAATTTAAAAATTTTTTCTGCTTATTATCGCATCTCCTTATCCCATTATATAAATTGTTTTTCCATAGCGTAAGCTGCATCCCATATAAGGGTATTTTCGTCTTTTCCCTATAGTTTTTTTGTAAGTTACATAAATTCTTTTTAAATTCCTCGTTTTTTTTCTAAATTTATGGTAATAACTATTTCTATATAAAGGTCTGTTATTTATTATCGAATGACCAAACTACGCCTTTCCAAAACTGCTTTATTTTTTTAATCGTATATACATCATTTATAATGGCAAAAAGGGTTTTTCTAAGGGCATTATTTGCCCGGTAACCAACTTTATTTAGCTATTTTTTAATTAATATTTTCTTATATGCTAATAGTTCTAAAATGTTGGTACTATTATTTATCTCTTTTATTACTTCCTATTTTATTAAAAAAATCGAATTCTTTTTTAGCTATACGTATAATTTGTTAATAAATAAATTATTTCCATGCTTTATGGATTGGACATTCCAGTCGTCGACAATACATAGCATACTTTCGTCCATAAATATCTAGGGTACCAAGGCAAACTGCCTTTATCCATCCTCGATATTTCTTTAACCACTTCTTTATGGTCCAAGATAGGCGTCGTTAATGTTTTTTTTGTTATATACGTAACATTTGTTATATAAATAGAGATAGCTTAAAATACTGTTTTATTCCTGCCTAAGAAAGTTATTTAGCTTCCCTTTATTTTTGTTATATTTCCTGGTTAAAAAATCTTGCGATATTTTTTTCTTTTCGTATCATCGCGAAAATCTTTCCTCCATACTTATTAAATAATTATCCAATAAATACTAGGATCCATAGCTTATCTTATCGAGGTTTTTTAAAAGCCCGACATTAAAGTGCCTTATGGCCGAATTTGCTACAATTCCAGCACTTAATACGTCGTTTGTTTTATCGTTATACTATGCCAATCTCCATAGGTCCAAGTTCCGTTCCATAAAATGTACTTTGTCAAAATACGCTAATATTAACGTCGTAACGTCGTTTGTTATCATATTTTCTTTTAGCGTTACGGGTTTGCTAGGTATATTGTCGGTTATCGATCTTAATTACTCTTACGATATAATCGATTAAATATTATAATCGATTTTCCTTAAACAACTTTTCTTGAATTTTTTTTTTCAAACCGTTAAAAAATCGGGCCATCAATATTTCTTATCTCCAATTAAGTTTCGAAAAAAGTTAAATCAATTCGCTGCCATAGCTAAAAGCAAATCCTTTTTAATGTAATTATTAAATCTTGATTTCCGCTTTGGTTTTTTTATTTACCACGTCAAAAGCTTTTAAAAAGGTTTATTCGAATTTCTCGTAATCGCTATATATTTATATTACCTCCGGGGTTTATTATTCCAAGGGTACCGTAACGTACTTTTTTACAACGGGTTTAAACTAGGTAGCTGTATATCCTGAAAGTTGTCCGGCTACGAACTTAACCCGCGAGGTTAAGGTAACCAGACGTACTGGAAAATATCCGAAATACGAACGGCATTAAGTAAAAAACAACTGTAATTTAATGGATATTCCATTAAATAATTCAAGCTTAAAAAGTTTTAACACTTTTCCTAATTCCTTATTAAAAACTATCTAAATAAGCTAATTTACACCAACAAATCCTGCACCAGATACTTATTATATTTATTTAAATAAATTCCTAATAGCCTAAAGTATTAAGATAAGCTCCGAATTATCTCGTTCAAACTGGCCAATACGTTAATTCACAAGGTCCAAACGTTAAAAAACTTTTTCTTTAATTAGGGAAAGCGATTTCTCCTTTTTATCCGAATCCATATTATTATCCTTAGGGGCTTCGTAAGCGGGTTACTTACTGGTAAATATGTTATCGAAATATTACCCAAAATCTAACGGTACTATTAAACAAAAACTTGCAACGTATAACGGCTAAGCTAATTAACTAACTATTAAACCTAAGTTAACGGGTTTATGTTAGCAAAATATTATAGGAATTTAAATAATAAAATAATAAAATAACTTAATTACGTTTCGTAATACCTTAGGTAACGAAATTATAAATATTAAGAAATGTTATAAACTATCGCTATCTAACTACGAAATAACGAATGTATATATCTTAATTCCTTTTTGCTAGCTTTTTTGTACTCAGTTAATTTCCACTAAGCAGTAATTAGTTCTGCTCAGTTAGTATTAGTGGTACTTAGTAGATCTCCACTAAGCACGAATCACGTGACCTGATCCACTTGGATCCTGTTTTCGGTCTAGGGCGACCGTTTCTACGACCTCCCTCCTGTCAGGTCGTAACATATTCCCTCCTGCTAATCCGTATACGACCAACTACCTTTAGCAGCTATTAGTAATAATTCTTTGCTATAACCTTTTTGCTGGTTAAAAAAACTTGTTCATCTTATATAGTAAGTGTTCTTCTTTATTGCAATTCTTTGTTTTAATAATTATATCTACGTAGGATCGAATTGTTATTCCGACAAGTTCTATAATACCGCGACACGCCCTCCGACGGGCCCTACAACGAGCCCCATAACAAGCCCTACAGCCTTACCCCGCAGCCTTGCAACGCGTCTTTTAACAAAGCCCTATAGCCTTCCATTTTGTGTATATCTTCCACGTATTAAAGCCGGACAACAAACGCTCGCGTATATAGGTTAGGGATTCGATCGGTAATCGTTTTTTTGTCGGTCGGTTTCAGTACTTTCGAAATGAGGGTAATATTAACCTAAATACATCCGGGGG
>QJNV01000146.1:0-88047 GCA_004155935.1 Monosporascus sp. GIB2
CTTTGAAGGAGAGACAGACCGAACATGCCCACTCGGTCTACTAACGGCAATGCCGCAGCTATCGCCTCGTTGCAGGCGCGGACGTTCGCCAGGAGCGTTCTGTCGGGCGTCCAAGACAGCCAGTCCCCGGATACTCGGGATAGAGATGGAGGGGAAAAGGAAAACAAGATTCTCCTTGCCCAACAGTCCGATATCGTGGCTCAAGCGTCTATTGAGGAGACACGGCTTATACCATCGAACCCCTGGGTTCAGCCTATGTTCGCTCAGCAGGGTCAGAGCGGCTGGGCCTTATAATAATCACTTGTACAGGTGGCGTACGCCAAGCTAGCCTCACGCGTGACAAGTCAATATCTCTCAGTCTCCTATTAGCTTAAGCTTGAATGTAGCCGTCCCGGTCGTCTTCCACTTCTGGGATCGTCTTGTGAGTGCAACCTAAAGTGTTGCTGCTCGTAATGCCCAACACCATGCAGGGACGGCCTTCTCTGTGCGTCAGTACCCCTATTCCAGTTGAACTCTGCATGGTTGCGCAAACCCCCTTTTCAGCTCACACCTGTTTGATGAAAACAACGCCCTCAGCTGCAACAGAAATTCTCTTCGGAAACATCAAGAGCGTGCGAGGCAAATACTGTAGACATTGGGTAGTGACTGCGTAACGCGATTCACAAGAAGCATTCCCGTCATCGAACCATGCATACCAACCTAACTTACCCTACCTGCTGCAGGCGGGCACTAATCCCGAGCGTCCTGTTAAGTATTATTGTGTATCTGCGCCATGACTCCACAACATGAAGGGCGTTGAATTCGATGCCGGTGGTTGATAAAAGACTATACATATACATATACATATACTTTGTATAAATCTCGTTATACTATCGCGCAACTAGCAAAGTGTGGTTTTATTTTTGGCTTTGTGTGTGTCATGAAACATTAGTGCCTCGACGCCACGGGCAGTCTGGATTCACACTTCAAGAGAAATAGCATGCGCAAATTCAGCGAGTCCGCTAATGTGTCAAAAATAAAAATAAAATTCATTTTTTCCCTAGTCCACTTCAGTGCATGGGCCTATCCGATCTCTTTGATCGGGAGCTACCTAAACCATGAATAGGACAGGGTGTGATCAAGCGTACAGCAGGGAATCATGAGGAAGACACATTGGCGGGCTCATCACCCGCGCGCCGTTAGAAATCGGACATGTGACCCGCTTTTCAGTAACAGAACATATCGCCTGGGATTCCTAGCCTAATCACGACCGGCATACGAGGTAGAAACGCACGCCTCCCACGTCGTCCCGGAGAAATTGCCGTGATCGTGCACCAGGTTCAGTTCATGCAATGTCTCTACGTATGCACACAAGATGATCCTCCAACCTGGGGTATAAGTCTCACGACATGATATGGTAAGTGTCTTGCATGGTACGTAGGGCTCTGTATGGAAAGAAGGTAGTAGAGTAGCATTGGAACCCACATGTACCTTGACGAAGCCTCCGTTTCAATTTAACATAAGACACAAGCTAACGGTGGATTTTTGAACATCTCACCTTTTATTGGTCCCTGGGTGGGTCGAACTGGGGTCCTGATGCTTGACCCCCCGTCACATCCGGGTCCCACCTATCCCATGGAGAGAAGCACGTCGTAGAGGCTCAGTGGCTTCACGAATCCTCTCAACGCCCTGCCTGCCGGTGAATAGCTGCCTCAAGTATTGACCGGGGACGCGGAGGGAAAAGGTTTGCGGTTGGTCAGATACCATCGTCCGACGTAAGATGCATTAAACTCATCCAATATACACGGCGGTAGACCCAGCAGCCTTTTCGCTGCAATGCTGTCGTGTCCGTCGCCCATGGGCTGATCTCCCCATCTAGTTACCTGCACGTTTCTTTCTTCACTTACAGCACCACAGATTTCATGCTGTGCGACTTCCATTCGTTTCTCTCGCTCTCTCGCTTCCCCAGCGCCGGCAGGCCCTTCATTTGAGCCATTCGTTTCGTGGACTTTTCATGTCTCTTCTATTTTTCTAGCGTCTTGTTCGTTTGCTCATTTGTTTGTTTTCGAGGTCCAATCCCAAGTGAGCTAAGCTCCCCCCCCTTGCGATGGAGTCGAGAACAAACAATGGGCAGTCTGCTGGCAGGTCTTTTTGGGATGACGGCGGGGCCGGGCGGAGCTCCGTGCCCTTGGAGATGTAAGGCCCCTATGATCCGTTTGAGGGGCAGATCCGGACCTGACAGCGCGCGACAGGATCCTTGAGGACACGGAGAACTCGTCCTCGTCGAGGCCTCCCCCGACGAGGGGGACGCGGACGACAAGGACGCGGTCGGTGGCCTGGCCGTTCCACAGCCGGCAGGGCTCGTCGTCCGCCTCGACGACGCTCTCTAATCTCTCCGGCTTCCGGTGGGCGAGCCTGCAGTCGAGGTCCTTCTTCCATCCAAGACCCGACGACGCCACCAGCATAGCCAGGAGCATCGTCCCGGACTACATCCTCCACTACATGAGGGGTGAGACGCCCGAGTCGCTCGCGAGGAAGCGCGAAGAGAAGACGTGGGGCCAGCGGGACGTCAACATAGAAGACCGGCGGGGCACCTACGCATCGTGTCCCGTCGAGTACGGCCACTATTACTCCTCCAGCACGGACCTTACCCGGGGAGCTACCTGGGGTGGTAATGGTTACAGTAGCGCGAGCCGCCACAGCGGCCTCCAGAGGCACTTTACCGGGTGGCGGGGCGGCGTCGTGTTTAACACCATCATCTTCTTCTTAATCCTAGTCGCTGAGATAGTTCTCCTAATCATAGTCCTAACCAAGACCAGGCTGCTCGCCGGGGATCCGGCCGTGTGGTCCGGCGACTGCGGGAAGGCTCGGGATATCAACGTCGGGCTCCACGCCGTCATCGGCGTCTTCTCGGTCGTCTTCCTGGCGGGAGGCAACTACGTCTTCCAGGTGCTCACGAGCCCCACCAGAACCGAAGTCGACAAGGCTCACGAGAGCAAGCGATGGCTCGACATCGGCGTGACATCCATGCGCAACTTTGCGCATATCTCTGGTTTCAGGGTATTCCTAGGGTCGACGGTCCTGTTTACGGCCATCTCGGTACAAGTAATGTGCGTCTGCTTGTCCATCACCACCAAAAAGGGTCGGCAGCAAGGGGACTAATCCGATGCAGGTATAATGCGGTAATCTACGTATCCCGAGAAGAAGGACCGGGACCCGGACCCGGACCCCGAGCGACCTGTAGTGTGAACCTCAACGGCCCGCTATTCGGCGCCGTCATGCTGCTGAACCTCGCGCTTATCCTTAGCACGGCCACGACCTTGGCGGGCCGGTCGTCGTCGTCGGCCTTCGAGCCGCTCGCCACGCTCGGCGACGCCATCCGCTCGTTCCTCCGCGCGCCGGACCCGACGACTGCCGGCGCCTGCCTGCTCACCAAGCGGGACGTCAGGCGGGGGCAGTGGGGCGAGGGCGTCCAGGGTGCCCGGCGCTTCGTCCCGAAGGTCCACCGCTGGCTGCAGACGCCGTCACTCGCGCGCTGGGGTTTCACGGCGCTCGCCTGGCTCGCCGTGTGCGGCCCCGCGGCCGCGGGCCTGGCGCTCCTCGCCACGACCACTCGCGAGAGCGGCGGCGAATCCGCCATCCCGATTACCTCCACAACACTGTTCCCGCCGCTCGGCACCCCGCACACGACCTTCGCGTCGCCCGCCCAACCCGCCGGTCCCGCAGTCTCCCAGGTCAACGTGGCGGTGCTGCAGACGGCGCTCCTGGCCTCGCTGCCGCGCCTGCTCCCGGCGGTCCTCTACCTCACCCTCAATGCGCTGCTGACGACCTACTTCCTCGGCCACGAGTTCGCGCTCTTCGCGGCGGGCGTCCCCCGGGCCCTGCGCGTCTCGTCCGCGCCCGCCGGCCAGCAGACCACGAGCCTCTACCTCACGCTGCCGCGGCCCGCGTCCTGGGTCCTGCTCGCCCTGTTCGCGGGGATCGGCTTCCTGACGAGCCAGGCCGTGTCGCCGCTCGTCATATTCGCCGCCCCCCCTTCCTCCGCCGCTCCGCGGACGGTAATAGCCGTCAACACGACGGCCCTCCTCGCGCTCCTCGCGGCCCTCGCGGCCCTAGCCGTCGGCACCCTGGGCCTGGGGCTGCTCCGCCGCGCGCCCTTCGCCCCCCTCGTCGCCTCGGGCGGGACCGCCGTGCCCGGCAACCCGCTCGCGCAGGCGCTGCGCGGCGGCTCCTGCAGCGCCGTCGTCAGCGCCGCGGGCCACCCGCCGCGCGGCGCCTACGAGTCGGCGCGCGGCTGCGTCGCGTGGGGCGTCGTCGACGACGGCGGGGAGGGCGACGGGGCCGTCGCCCGGTGCGCCTTCACCAGCAACTTACACGTGAATACCCTCGGCGGCGGGGAAGAGGGAGGGGAGGGAGGGGGCCATGACCACCCGCCCCCTGCTGGGCTCGGGTTCGTCGACCTGGCGCGGCGGTATGCTTGAACGACCGACGGACGGACGGACGGGTGGGGTTCTTAAGATATAGGGGGCCTAACTGAGGTCAGCCTTTTCTTCTTTGGGTTACGTGGGCGATGCTGCTGCTTTTGCTTTTGGTCTGGTTGAACTAGGTTTACGTAGTTAAGGTAGATGGTCGTTTATACCCCCCACATAGGCGGCGTTTCTTAATGGAGGTTTTTTTTCGAAGGCTTGGTCGCCACCCCCGGAGAAGGACGAGGTCCTGTTCCGTTGGGTGGCTGTCGCCTTCGCAATATAGTACCTATGCATCTCGACGCATATCTCTCCTGTCTCTCTTGTTTCCATCTACCTAGACGGTAGACTACCTTCTTTTTTTCGAGGAGCAGGGACGATCGGTCAATCAGGCAGTCGCGGGATGGACGGATAAATAATCTGCGCCGTTGGTGGTGCTCGGGGACATCCCACTCTGTATGATCCCTACTTACCCACATATGCGCCCGATGTCTGTCGTGGGTGGCACAGACGGCACATCAGCCGTGGGAACGATCATTGTACATAAGTAAATACATTGAAAAATGGTGAGCGCGTGCAATATCCGGTATCCGGCATCTGCTATCCTGTTCATCTCAGCCAGATAGATATCCTTATGCGGGATCAAAACGCGGCTCATCGCATGCGTCCCAAGATTCGTCTGTGCTTTCGGCGTCTGGTATGGGGTTCGGGTGACGGGAGCCGCGGTGCGCAGTAGTATTTGCCCGACTCGGTTTGAAAGGACGGCCTGTGTCGAGACGAACAGAACCTTCCAGTTCGGTCGGGCAAGATAGTACCCATCTATCCATATACGCACGTGATCTGTATGAGTCTCGAAGGCGCCATGGTACATGGACTCAGTCGGCTCCTGGTATTATTCACCTGTCGCAAAAGTGGTGATGGAAAGACAAGGAAAGAAGAGAACAAGAAGAATAATAGAATACCCATCCCGGAACCGGGCCGAAACGCCTTCAACAAATCCCTAGGCCTTATAAGTAACTAATCCTTTGGGCGCAAGCCGCCCAGCATGACCTGACGTGCCAGCAGTACACCTGAGCGCTCTTTGTTGTCACTCTGTACCTTGTTCATTATTACGCCACCACTAAATAGATGGATGCCTCGAACCCCTCAAATCTCACTTACGTACCGGTTGCGTGAGGCATGAATAGCAAAAGTGAGTTTCTCTCCACTCCAAGCTAGTCGATACAGTGTAGAAGCTGTAAGGTAGCGATGGATGGCAGCGACGATCATCACATGTATTGTATTACTCGTCTGCTGAAGAAGACAACGCCCGAACGCCGATGCTGAGCCAACCCAAGTCTGACCTAACCTGGCATGGCTCCCCCCGTGGGTTATGCAACATGCAACGCCTCATCCCGCAACCGAGTACGGTCTCTTGTCCCGCGATGGCTTGTGACGGGAAACGAACGCGCCCTCCTTTATGCACCTTGCTTCGAACACCCCGTTCCCATCGTCTAGGACGCTGCTAACTCCACGGGCGGAATGCAATCTAACACTACCTGCGGTTTCCTGGAAGAGATATCGATACACGTAGTGGTACAGTAACGCAAGCTCTTTCCCGTCACGCCAAGCAGCTTGCTTCGTCTAATCCACGATCGCTTGCTCGTCAACGACAGTTCCTTTGCCGTTCGTCTCTTTCGAGTCGTTTGCGGAGGCTTCCGTGGGGGATCCGACTTTCACGTTCGCCCTAGCCTTCTCCTGACTTTCTATGAAGGACTCCCAGTATTGTGGGTCCTTGTCGCGGAGCCGCTTCACGATGAACTCCCTCTCCTCCTGGAATGTCTTTATGGCGCCCTGCTCCTGAAGTTTCTTCCACAACCCTTCGTCTTCCTCGCTCAACTCGTCCAGGAGTGATGCAATCAGCTTAGTGTGAGCAGGGTCGTTTTTGATCTCTTCGGTACTCGTAAGGAGCCCATAATGCTCCGGCCTAAGGAAGTTGCGACGGAATCTGTGGCCGACCCGAAGCGTGCGACCTTCTTCTTCGGCAAGCGCCTTCGATGTATGAGATATTATGGAGTTGGAACGGCTGCGGGAAGACGATCGGACTGCTGTGCCCGTGTCTTCTGCGTCCGACAAGACAGCATCCCCATCCGCCGAATCCGCCGAAAGTGTTCGATGGTGCCTGGGAGGGGCCGTCCGATCGGGTAACTTGGCCCCTGGGGAGTCTGGTTCTCGAGTCTCGGGAAACTCATTTTCGAAACGTTTTATGATGCCTTCAATGGTCTGGTCAAGGAAGAGGAGACGATCTGGCATATATTCAGTTAGTTGGCCGTAGCTTAAAAGCGTATGGAGAAACCCACGGTAGTTGCTCATATCCTGATCTCGCCGCGCCTTCGCTGCAGCTAGAGCCGGTTGAAGTCGTACACGAATTTTCCTTGCGCTGCCGAGAAGGATCTTAGGCATATCTTTCGCCCTGGCGGAAGACAGAGACGCATCTGGAGTAATTGTTCCGGTTCCTAATTCCTTCATAAACTCGCCCGGCTGGCGCCCGTTATCATCACTCACGTTCTTTAAGCAACAAGTCAGGGCCTTCACGACGCCTGTTCCACCAATGACATAGTCGTCATCTGGCGCAGGCTCGTCTATATCATCGACTTCCAGGGTGGGATTGTCTCCTTCGGATCCGACGAGGTGGCGGAGAACATCTGGATACTTCGGCACCTCATTCTGCTCGCCACCGGCGTCGCGGATATCAGGCACGCCCTGTAAGTTTCGCATGCAATACGCGACAACCTGGTTTGCCAGAGCCTTCACGAGCTCGCCGGCTTCGGCACCTGGTTCGTTGATGTCGACCTTGACCAAAGACCGAGACACTCGAACAGCAGCGAGCAGAGAGGCGTACAGTGCGCATGCTTCTTCTTTCTTTTCCTCGGTATTTGCCTCGGCCAGGCTCTCCAGGCTTGGGTTCTCGAGTAAGTTAATATGCGCCAGGGTCTTGACCTCGGGTAGGATCTCGGCCAGCGCTATGGCTTGTTCAGGAGACATCGAGACATCGGCCAAATGCAGCCGTTTTAGGTTTTCCAATTTCGGAAGGCACCTAAGGAAGACGAAGGTTAGCCGCGGTGAATAATTTCAGGTTTACTCTAGGACACGACTTACCTGCGAAGCAAGCAGAGGGCGCTCGGCTCGGATTCGAAGAGGTCCTGGTTATGGGAGAGGTCGAGGAACCTGAAGTTGGAGAGCTTTGTGAAATTCGGTAAGATTTTGCAAAGTGACGCAGGGTCTAGGTTGCAGTTTGCCAAACTGATGGCCCACAAGGGGTTGTGCTCATCAATAGCGCCAGCGATCGTCTCTAGATGGCTTCTCAAATCGTTTCCGCCGAGATCAATACCCTCGCATTTCGCACTTCGCAGGTACCTAGCGACGTGCTGTACCCCTTCAGCGTCAAGATTGTTATGTGATAGCCCTAGTCTGACCACACCCGCCTTGAGAATGCCGTCCACTATAGCCCCGAGCTGATGCGCGGTCATGCCAGTCGCACCAAGATTGACCAACTCTAGTTCCGAGCCTGCCAGCCGCTCGCCGAGGGCTTTCGAAAACAGCAGTGATACGTCGGGAGGAGCCGTGGCACTGTGCCCCCCATTATGGCTCCCGTTACTTAAGTGGAGATGGAGGTGGTGCGTCAGTGGGGTCTTGACTGGTTCGGCCGGAGCGGGAAATGGTATTTTAGAGAGATCGATGGACTTGATGGAACGACAAAGGTGGATGAAGAGGCCGATATGTCTCCAGCCCTCCACGCCGATCTTGTTGTTCCTCAGGACGACCCTCTCGACGACGCCACCTTGTGGCACCAGACCGGCCGGTTTCGTGGTCGACTTCCGGTATTTCACTTGAGCTTTTCTGGCTGCGAGGAGCCCGGCAAGGATCACACGGACGCCCTCGTCGGTTAGCCCACAGTTCTCTAGGACGATCTCCTTGACCGGCACGACGGCGAGGAAATCTCCCAGAGTAATCAGATCTCGTAGCGGCAGGAAATAATCCGTGAGGTCCAACTTCTCAACAAGGCCGTCCGGGCAATCTTCTGTTGACTTCGGTAATTGGTGGGTGATTTTGGTGAGAATATCGGTTTCTCGCAACTGACAGCATCTGCGGTATATCCTTGCAGGGTTGGTCGTTGGCTTTACCTGTATAGTCGGTGGTCCCGAGGGTAATGAAACCTCCGAGGATGAATCACTGTCCAAATGAATCTCCATTGGAATGGTTCCTTTCTCAAGCGCCTCTTTCCGCTTCTGCTCCTTTTTTGCCTTCCTCTCCGCCTCGCTCTTTTTCTTCTTCTCTTTCTTCCGTGTCATTCCCTGTTCCGGCTTGGGTTCACCTCCTTCTTTGGGCGCGTCTCCCGCGCGCCCGTCTGCTCGCCCACTTGGCGCCTCCGTACCTTCTTTCTCCGGCTCCTTAGGTAGCGGCTCGCCCGTAGCCTTGACGACCCCCTCCTGTTCCTTCTGCTCCGTAAGCGCCTTTGGATTTTTAAGAGCTTCGCCTTCGCCCTTCTCTTTTATCTTGCGCTTCTGGCATTTCTCGACGCACATCTTGGAATCCGGCAGTTCATCGGCATACCTGGGCATCGGGGCTATTTCGACGTCGACACAAAACGAAACGCGGCGCAGTTTTGCCTGACTAAGCTCGTTTACCCGACACCTTTCCCGATTGTTGTCGACATTCAGGACTCTACGCTCCACAAGCCCGTGATTTGCCCGCGAGTTTGGATAAGAAGGAGCATTCGACGATGATAAGCGGCGCAGGACACCCAGGAAGCCTGGCTGAGAAGACCTAGGGGGCGCGGGCGTGTAGGGCGCGTCGCCTGCCTGGCGCACAGCGGGGGGTAGGACGGCGTTCTTGCCGGGCGATATTTTGGGCAGAGGCGCGACCTCATCCGAACCGGGTTGGGGCGAGCCATTCGTCAGGGTGCCCTGTCCATTGGAAGGGGAAGCAGAAAACCTCGAGGCCATGTTGGAAAACCACGAGGATCTTCTCTGGGGCGAAGGGGTGCCATTCTTCTCGGAGGCCGTTACCCTCTGCTGCGGTTGCGGCTGCTGAGTCGATTTGGCTGCGTGGCCATTCTGATTCGAGGGGGCGGGCGACGGCGGCGCTGCCGTCGCAGACGAGGTCTTGCCATTGGCCTTGCTAGGGGTGCTATTTTCTAAACGGGGGTTTATCGCAGAAGAGTCGGGGGGAGGTGGCGATGGGTGAGACTTCGGAGCGTGTTTCTCGACGTTTTCTAGACGGGACTCGTCAACAACGCTCAGAAAACAGACCGGTCAACCATCTAACTAAAATTCATTGGAAGAGTGAGAGATCCGCACCGGCCTATGGACCTGGGGTGAGGCGCGCTGGTCATGAAGCATTGAACAGCTCGACATGGATGGGGAAGCGCAGAGGGATATACCTTTCCCGTGTGTCATCCAACTAACATCCATTACCTGCTCCATATTGAGCGCCCCGGTGTAGACCATGTTTGGTTGGAATATGTAATCAAGCCAAGTTTGTCGCTAACCGCTTCACAAAGAAGCTTTGTGTGCGAGCTGACAGGAAAGGGGGGCGGAAACCAAGGTTGAACTTAGTAAGGAGAAGTGATATAACTATAGTAGTAGTGCAGCGAGGGTAGTGCGAGATATCTAGACTACTCAGTAGAGTAAGCTTAGTGTATGTAGTCCGCAGCCGCTAACTAGAGGAAAGGATACCTAGGCCTATACCTGCATATGATATCACAGACCATTATCCGGTTAGCAGATACTACCTAGTAGTAGTAAAGGCATGGTGGGGCGGGATCCTGCACTCTGGGGTAAAAAATTTGGGAAAATGATGGGCAGATGGGCTCGTGCCAGTGCAGGTGCTCTCCAATTCGAAGTTCGGAATCGGCCTAAAGACGCATACCGAAAGTTGCCTTTTCTATGCTGAGTATTCTGCCCTGTCAATCCTCTTATGATTGCTGGTGAGACGCCTATTAATTGCAATAGGCAAGCTCGGCAGTGTTGAGGATTATCGAAGAATCGAAGTCCCCGTTTGCTGCCCAGCACCGGCGCAGTTTCCAATGGCCGAAGCTTGTATAGTGGGGTTTGGAAAGTCTTCCGGCCTCTCCATATACTTAGTAGAACCCTGGCAACCCAACGGACTACCCGGAATGCTTGATGGCAGTCATCTTCATAGTTGCTCATCAATTTGTCCACCTCATAATATCAGTGAGAAGTAGTAATGACGTAGCAGAATGGAATGGTCGGGACGGCTATCAGACAGCCGTGCGCGGTATTGTACGATGGTCTGGAGGAATATGCTCTGAACGGGGGGTGTGATGCCGTAAAGCGATACCGTCCGGAAGAGTTGGGAGCGGTCTGTCACTTGGAAGATGGGAATTCAGATATCAACGTCTAGCCCTGGATATGTATGTATACAGGCCGGCCGGCAGTTAGCAGGTTCGCCCTCGATATTGGCTTCTATCCGCAGTACAAGTGCAGCGAGAGCAGCAGCAAAGAGCCAATGTCCGTTGGGCAACCCGAGATATGAGTGGAAGAAAAGAGGTACCGGAACATGGGAAACGGTCGCTATTTCGTTATCGCCCCCGGCTGCTGCCAAGCAGAAATAGCGCTACTCGGGCGGGTCCTTGACTGCTTAAAGGAGGCGATCATCTGATCTTGGCCAGGCAAGATGTCAGATGTACCACATTGCTGAGAGGGGCAGGGCAGAGGGGCGTTGGATTGCTCAAGGGTTATGCACATAAGTCACGATACGGAAGCCAACTTGCTTTCTCCATCTACCTGCTTCTACACATAATTGAGTATCAGTGTTGCGGCAACCTTGACATTACACAGCTACTGAGTACTGGTACACTACAGGAGCTAGAGGTGTCAAGTCAAGCTAGTCAGTGGGGGCCAGTTAAATTCGCTTGGATTTTAATCAGCCTACAAAGAACGAAGTAGAAGTGGCGTCGAGTAGCGGACAAGATTGGCTTCGTCGGGGCATCAGCTAAACACTCACGAGAGTTACTTAGTAACGTAGTAGGCGATGCTGCATCCAATCCTACGCACCGCTTCTATACCTACCTAACGGTATTCAGCCGAGTGCGGATGCATTCAGGCAGCTTGACCTTCGGCCTCGTTGCCACCGCCTGCCTAAGGTCTTCACCGACTCCAAAAAGAACGCCACTGTTCACAAGCACAGCATGAAGAACTCATGCAGGGTCCCCCGAACACTGTTCGAACAGGACCAGCAATTACATGCATGCTAGGCGCGAGCTTGTTGAATACGAGCATGGGATTAGTGGGAGCTTACCGAAGGCCAAGTCAGCGAGCGGCCTGTTAGGTTGACAACAGAGTTCAAGGATGGTAAAATGTGGTGGGGAATCTAATGCCGGCAGTGAAGCGATCGCTTCCATGAGGTTACTTGCGCAGGTTAGCTACGGCTTTGACGACTTGTGTAATGGCAGTACTAGTGGGAACCTTGCCGCTGCTGCCATAGGGCTAGGTAGCTTCGAGGCGAAGTCACATGACCTCCCGGCCACGACACTAGTAGTCCAGCAGGTCACGACAACGGCTTCGATAGCTCCGCATGAGGCCGTCACGCAATCTTCCTAGTAGCACTAGGCGCCCGAATAAACTCGGTCTCTCGTGATGCCAGGACGGGGTTCATCTAGGCCAAGATGGCGCATACTTAGACACAACTGGTCCGCTCGTCTCCCTTCGTAGAACCCTGGCAGTGGCCATGTAGGACAGGTCAACCTTGAGAGCTGATGGGCGATGTCCGGTACAATGCGATTTAGGGCGATGACAGCAGTGGTCATACTAGCGACGATGGCAGTGATGATGTTGCCAACAATCCCAGACGACGCCAGACGTTACTAGCTGCTTTAGTAACGCCTAGGTATACTTAGTGGATGCGAGCTCACAGCATGTGGGGGAGTGACATTCACGTCTTTGCATTTCGATGGTGATGACGTCAATAGGAATCGCGCCCCGCGTGCGCGAGAAAGAGAGAGGCATAGAGCCAATAATCAACTATACCCAACGTGAGCCTATTAAAAGGAAAAAGGTCGATGGATACTACAGCACCCCCTGAGTTAGAGTATCCTAACCCGCCTGGCTATAGCCTTAGTTCACAACGCAGTCTAAGGCACCCAGGACCGGACCATATACCGGTATTAAGGCAGAAGACGCTAAACGCAAGGCTTCTTCCATATTCCGGTATCAAATATACACGGTCCTTCCTCCCGCGCAGACCAAAAACAACGAGATTCAGCGCCCAACCCTCCATCAAAGCCATTTACTCCAGGCGCGCCCCGGCCCCGGAAGTCAGCCCACATACGCGCACGGCTCTGCCAGAGGGGAAAAGGGGCAGTGGTTAAGCCCAAGCAACCCATGTCGCAAATCGCCAGGACGTCCGCACCCGTCCTCGACTCACATACGTATCCAGCTCATCCCGCCTAGTCAGCCTAGCGATGGTAGTGAATGGCATACGAGGGCTGCGGCCAAGCGACGATCTGTTGCTGCTGCTGGACCGGGACAAGAGAGACCACCTGCTGCACGGGGACGACGGGGACGATGGGCCGGACGACGGCCGCGGGCGGAGCGGGTACCTGCCATGTCGTGTACGTGACGACGGGCGTCCATAAGAGCGGCTGGGGTGTGAAGACGAGCATGTTCGCGGCGGGTTGGTGAGATTGATGGCAGTGGCAGTGATGCTTGGCTCTGTGCTGCTGCAGTTTCTTGTCGCTCGGGCCGAGTTTGTCTCCCAGGCGGCACATAGAGAGAGAGGGCTGGCTAGCTAGCTTGCTGGTTAGGTAGCTAAGCCGGTAGCTTACGTGGAATAGAGTACCTAGGCAGACGGCCTGCGTGTACTCGAGAAGGCCGGAGGTAGGTAGGTTCGTATGGTCGCTACCGTGGTTGTCTGTTCCTGATTGTCCTGGGAGAAGGGAAGAAAACAATGGCGCCCAGGCCAGGACGGGTCCCATGACCGATATTTTTTATAGCAAAACTTGCTGGTTAAGCAAACAAACCATTCGCGGTCTTATCATGTATATCAGGCCGGAGAAATGCTTGCTGCGTGAATCAATACTGTGCCATTACAACGCCTCGACTGGGAAAGAGGATGAGATGGGAAGCGATGCATCAATAGATGCCAATAATTCAAGAATCGGTCTCAATCGACACGCAATTCTACGGTTGTCGCCGTCTTGGTAGACATTCACTAGAGAACACAGGCTTCCAGTGTCCGAAGCTTGCACGCAGCACTGGGCGCACTCGAAATTCTGTTTCCTGCAGGATGGTCATGATGATCGAGTGCCATTCATGATTCAGCTCAAAGGGACTAGTGACAGCACATTAGATTCATCAATTCGTTTAATGGCCTGTCACGAACTATGCCCCATCCCTATGAACTCCATGTGCCAAAGACAGCCGCAAATCCGGAATGGCGTTGAATCCCCTTTTTTCGGTATCATCTTCCTTTACTCCTCCCGGAGCTCGGCGATCTTCGCCTTGACTCTCTGCTCTCTCTCCTCGCGGGTGGACTTGGGAGTCTGGTAC
This sequence comes from Monosporascus sp. GIB2, assembly GCA_004155935.1. Lineage (NCBI taxonomy): Eukaryota > Fungi > Ascomycota > Sordariomycetes > Xylariales > Monosporascus > Monosporascus sp. GIB2. The sequence continues at coordinate 13,997 of QJNV01000146.1, forward strand.
TTCTTGGACTCGGCCTTCCACTCCTCCTTGCTCTTCTTGGGGGCAGCGCTCTCGGGTTTCTTGAAAGGATCCGCGCGGATAGCAGCGTGGGCCTCAGTGTACAGGTCCTCCAGGCCGTCGGCCTCAATGTCATCGTCGATGTACTGCTGGAACTGACTCTTGTATCGCTCCTCATCATCGTCGGCGAGGGTCTCCATGTACTCGGCGACGTGGCCACCGAAGATGTACTTGCGGAGAGTCTCGGAATCCAGCTCCTTGGACTCGATGTCGAAACCGGGGAATCGGTTCTCGGAGTGGGGGATGAAGATACCACCGTCAGAGGCACCCTTCATGGCACCGAAGACACGGGCACCGGTGGAGGTTCGGGCAAGACCCACGTCAAGGAAAGCCTTGAAAGGGCGGCGCTCCTCGCCATCAACCTCGGCAGCTTCGGTCAGGGTGTACTCTCCATCGGGCTCCTCAACGCCGGTGAAGGCTTCGTCGAGACCGAGCTTCTTGAGGACGCGGCGGGCGAGGAGGAGACCGGTGGCATAGGCGGCGGCCCAGTTGGTGAGACCGTGCTCGATGCCGTAGGCCTTCAGCTCGTGGGCATAGGCGGCGCAGAAGACCTTGTCACCGGAGATCTCAGAGGTGACGATCTGGCAAATGATGTCCCGGTTGGTGAAGCGGACGACCATCCTGTACTTGGGGGCATTGTACTTGTTCTTGGCCTGGGTAATCAACCGCTTGCGGGCATAGTAGTCGGTCTTTCCCTCCCTTCTGCGCTTGTACTTGGTTTGGAAGCGGCTGCGAGGAAATATGACGTTAGCCACAAAATCAACATCAACGCGCAGATGCTGGGTGTGGTTTGAGACTCACCTGTAGTACGCGCTGCTCTTGACCAACTTGTGAAAAGCCTATGATAATAACCCTCGAGTCAGCAATTTGCGCTTCAGACGATCTCTCTTCCCCTCCTGGTCCGAAGCATCTTGCGGTGACTCTCTCTCTCTCACTCTCTCTATCCCTTCCCCCCTCAAATTGAATTCCAAGTGCAATGGTCTGCCATTTCTGGCATTGCACTGGATGATAGGCCCTTCTTCAACTCACCATTTTGACGGTTTGGCTGGCTGTTAATGAGGCAGCGCTATGGTCGTGAAGGTGGTGGTTGAGGAAAAGAGTCAAATGTCTAATCCAGCAAAAAAAAAGATCATGAACATGAATTTTGTGCGGCCCAAAACTCGCTAACAGCCAACCCTTTCGTGCTTGGCAGGTGCTGTAATGATGGTGGGGCACGAAGCCGTTGCGTCTTTTCCAAAGTTGGGTTGGGGACGACCCGGGAGTACTACATACTCGGCTCCTGTTGGTGCGTGCCCCGAAATCTGCACAAACCACTTATCGCATTCTACTTACTACCTCAATGGGGTAGGTACCTAATCCAAACTGGGCTCACCTCGATTCGGTACCTAGTGTGGGTGACCCACCTTTGGAGAACGAATTTTCCCCACTAGCGAATGTAGACCTTCTTCATTAATATACTGTAACTCAACAACAATTGAAGCAATTCTGAAACAATTTGTATCAGATCTTGAGAATAGGCCCTGACGATAAATACTTTATTGTTAAGTTACTTAAGGAAGTGAAGGGAGGCGTTAAGGTTAAAAATGTAGCTGACGTTTAAGGTACTTTTACCATAATAGTCCGGAAACGCCGGGACGGCGGTTTTATTATGTAGGAAGTTTTTAAACCTTATTAACGTTTTTTAAAAGATAATAAGAAATTCGTAACAGAATAAATATACGAAAAAAAAAATGCAAGATAAGTTTTTAATAAAGTTTAAGTCCGTCGTTTTGCTAAAATCGTTTTCCAAAATTATAAGGACGAAAAACTTTTAAGGAAATATTAGGTTAATAATTTTATATACCGAAATTCTGATATTATAACGAAATTTAGGAAATAATTCGATTTTTTTAAAACGAAAAATATTTAAAACGACATTTTTAACGGTATTATAAAACCTTAAAATATGTTATCCGTAAAAAAAATATTAAGTCAAAAAAGATTACGAATATAAATAAATATAACGTTTAAAAAGGTAAATCCCGTAATAAAAAGGTTTTAAGTAACGTTTTTAAAAGTTATACCAAATTAAAAACGTTTAAAAGAATAAATTAAATTTTTATTTTCGAAATAATTATTTCGGCGGGCGAAACGTTAATTTTAACGGTTATTTTAAAGGGAATAATATTTTAAAAATAATAATTTTTTAATATAATTCCCCGGTAAAAATATAATTCGTTTTTTACAGGATAAAATAACGCCCAAATCGTTTTACGATAATTTCGCGAAATATATTTTCCGGAAACGAAATTTCCAAAAGCGACCGACGGAAAAATCTTTTTAATAAATAAATACGTTATTTACGAATCCGTTTAATTTTAATACGAATGCAAAATTAATAACGTAATATTAATTTATTTGCCGCCATATTTTACTTACGTATTATAACTTTTAGATATAAGCGTTTTTTTCCCGTTAAAAATAACTTATCGTTAAAAAACGAAAAAGTAATAAAATTACGATACCTCCGTATCCCGAATAAAATAACGTTTTATCGAAACGTACGCTTACGCGCGCGGTAAAGTTATTATATGGAAAAATATTTATAACAACTTCCGTTACGTAAAAATTTAACCGTTAAATATAAATAAAATCGTTAAAAACTTTAAAGTAATTTATCCGAAATTAATTATTCTTAAACTAATTATTCCGATAAAAAAAACCCTTATAAATTACGCGATAAAATAATATTCTTTATACCTAAAAAAAACTAAAACTTAAAAAATTAATTTAAACATTTCGAATTTAAAAACGTTAATACGAAACGTAATTATCGGATATTCGTAAAAAAAATAAGTAAAACGTTAAATTAAAACGTTAAAATTATTATCGTTTTGCAATTAAAAAATTAATTTTTTTCGCGATAAAAACGAATTATTAAAGCTAATAACGAAAAAAAAGTTAAACTTTCGCTAGGGAAATTATACGTTAATATTAAAAATATTTATAAAACCTAAAAAAAAACGAAATAATAATAAACGAAGCTGGTAAAAATTTACAAAATTCGAATAACGTTAAAAAAACATAATTTATTAAAAAATGCGCCTAATATATTAAAGTATATACGCGACCTTTCATAATAATTAATTATATTGTTTTATATAGTGTTTTGTATGTAAATATATGCATGGGTGCTGTTGTTGGGGGTCAGGGAGTGTTCTCCAAAGGTGGGTGCACTCCAAAGGTGGGTCACCCACACTAGATACTTGATAGATGCCGAGGCTCATGATTTATTTATCTCGGCTTGTTAGCCCGTTAACTACACGAGAGTAGCTGACTATCAGTTAAGATGAATTAGTACAGCATGTTTTGGTGAACGACGTTTGATGCTTTAGTCTGTTTTAAGTTGTCCTTCATGAAATGAATACAAAGTCTGGTACTTCTTGAGAAGTTCGTGTGTGAGTCTCTCTCACCTTAAGAGAAGACGCGATGGCAGACGCCAAGGAACCGAAGGTGTTCCTCTTCGATATAGGGGGCGTCTGCGTAAGTACAGTATCACTACCGCACATGCTGAATAGTCAGCTCATATGTACGTGATCAGGTCGTCTCACCATTCCAGTCCATCCTGGACTACGAGACCGCCCTAGGCATACCGCCGGGATGGATCAACTACTCCATCTCGAAGACGGCGCCGGACGGGTTCTGGCACAGGCTCGAGCGGGGCGAGATCCCGCTCGACGACGCCTTCTACGCCGGGTTCGAAGGTGACCTCCACGACCCCGCGAGGTGGGAGGCGTTCTACGGGATGCAGCGGTCGAAGAACCCCAGCCTGCCGAGGGAGCTGCCTCCCGTCCCCAGGCTCGACGGCCGCTGGCTCTTCAACGATATGATGACATCGTCGAACGCGCCGGATCCCTGGATGTACCCGGCCCTGAAGAGGCTGAGGGAGAGCGGGCGGTACATCATCGCCGCCGTCAGCAACACCATCATCTTCCCACCCGGCCACGCACTCCATCGGCCGGACTTCTTTGACGAACCGGTCCGTAGTTTGTTCGACGTCTTCGTGTCCTCGGCACACGTGGGGTTGCGAAAGCCGGATCCGAAGATGTACCAGCACACGTTGAACGAGCTGGACAAATTTGCCAGGTCTCATGCACATTCGGACAGGGGAACGGCTTCCGGGTGGGGAGGGGGGGGTCGCCCTGGGGACGTCGTGTTCTTAGATGATATCGGGGAGAATCTAAAGGCCGCGAAGAAACTGGGTATCCGGACAATCAAGGTTCCGTTAGGAAAGGCATTTGAGGCAGTCGACCAACTTGAGGCCATTACAGGCTTAAAACTCGCAGGGGATCATCCCAGGATACCTGTAAATCCGAAGGTCAATGGAAGCAGGGCTAAGTTATAGCTAGGCTATCAGCCTCGGTATATGACGAGTAGTAGGTAGGATAGGCTGCCGGCTCAACATAAGGCAGCATGACCTCGGCTCTGGATAATGGGATACGCCACGTGGGCGTCTCTAATGAAGACATATCTCATCTCGCGTTCGTTATACGTGGGCTTCACGGAAGAAGATTGGGAAGGGATTTGTTATTCCGTAGATTAAAGCAATGCAATTATTACTATCCATTACCGATTACGCAGCGGTCCAGGTAAGATCCTGGCAGTCAAATCTCCAAGTCTAATCATTAGTGTCCTAAATCCCCAGGGCATCCGCCCTTAAAACAACGCAGTAAACTCCCAAGTGATAGAGTAGGCGAATATAGACCAGTTGCTGTATATGCAATCAGTATAGATATGCAGAGGTGCCCGGCTAGCGCTTAACCGGTCTGCTGGCCACAAACTCGACGTCAGAATCGTCAGCGACGTACTCGACCTTAACCTCGATGTCGGAATCGTCAGCACCGTTCTCGACCTTAACCTTGATGGTCTCGATGGGCTCCTGCTCGACGTCCTCCTGCTTGACCTTGGGCTGGTCCAACAGTTCCTGTGCCTGGTCGGCCTCACTTCCGGCAACAGCCTCATTGTCATTGACCTGGTTGTCGGCCGCATTATCAACTCCAGTAGGCACCTCTTCCGGGTCCTCTAGCTCGTCTCCGTCCTCGTCCGACGCTTCCTCGTCTTCCACAGCCTCGTCGTTTGCATCTTCTTCCTCATCAGTACCAGCCTCCTCGTCGATGGCGGGAATATCCCAAATATGGATATCTTCTCCGTCGTCTGGGTCAGCTTCTTCAGCTTTCTCTCGTTGGGCAGGGGTAAGACTGTTACACATGGCTTTTCGGTCAAGCGCATTTTCGATGTCAGTGCACGAGGCGTTGATGCTAACGTCCCCTGGAAGATTCTCCCTCAGTCCCTTCTTCCCGGCGCCCTCGAGCTGATCACGAATCTCATCGACGTCTTGATCCGTCTGAACCACCTTTTCCAGTTGCCGTTGCAGCGCAACTCGCTGTTCCTCGGGCACAAGAGAGATGTCGATCTGTGGTAGAGGAAGCATCTGGATAGGACCCGTACCCAACCTTACACGGAGCATTAGCTCCATGGCCCTCTCGAGCACCGCCGAGGTCTTCAGGTCTTTGGCTGTCCAGATCCGCTTAGCCTTATTGCCTTTGGGAGATCCATAGGAGAGTGTGCGCCGCAACATGTTTTTTTCATGGCTGAAATAGCTTTTGGCGGACTTGGGAAGGCTCTTATACTCATCATAGTACTCATTGCGGGTCTTTAACGAGAGAAAATCTGCCTCATCCTTGTCGCTATCCTGGTTCGCAGTCTTCCGGAACCAACCGGCGCTGCCATTTTCGCGGCTAGTCTTGGCGTTTCGCGCATGCTTTGACAAAGCCCGAGCATTATTGAGCTTTTGGCGTTTACTGCTAGGCCCCTCTTCTTGTGTGTTCAATCTGTCATTCTCATCATTCGACTCCTGGTGATGATTCTCCACTGGGTCGACTATGTTTTCCGATATGTAGTCATCTGAAAGCAGATTCTTTTCCGCGATCAACTTCAGGGCTTCAGGTCGCTTCCATGCCTCGTCCACCTCATGTTGGAAGAGGTTCAGTATCTGGACCAAAATATCATTCATAGGGCCCTGGGCACGGGTTCCAAGCTCAGGGAGGAGCTTCTCAACTTGTCTACACTCGCGAAATGAGTGGTAAGAGTTCGCAAACTTGAGCCTGAACACTTTCACGTCGGATTTCTGGCCAACCTAATCGGAAATTGTTAGTCGTTCTCGGTATAACGAGATGGGACATGGGATATATGAGCTTACCCTAATAACACGATGGATAGCCTGCCACTGTACCGCTAAGCTAGAAGCTTGGCTGGTTACTAGAACACGAGAGCAGTTCTGGTGAAGATTTGATCCTGCAGAACCCACGGTATACATTTGGATGAGGATTTGGCATGAATCATCTCCATCGTCGTTGAAGCTCGCAATGAGGTCCTTGCGATCTTCTTGCGATAACTCTGCATGGAAAGTCCTGCAATTAAAACCAAGAAACTGCAGAACAAGCTCATAGTAATACGCAAGGATGGGACTAGCTTCAGTGATCAGAAGCTTTTTGATCTTCTCCTCCGGTGCTCTGTCAAGAAGATTGTTCTGAATGTCATGAAGAATGTATCGCAGGATTGGCGAGCTTCGTACGGCAAGTTTCAGATAGTCCAAAGCGGTACGGGGCTCGGGATCATCTTCTTGAAGCATGAACTGGGCCAAGCGCCGGAAATTGACCCTACTCCGGCGCATGATAGCTATATGCTTTGCCATTGTGCCGAAATCATTCAGAGACAATAGTAGATCCAGCCGGTAAATATCTATGGAAGCTGCTGCGATCAAGAACCATCGATTAATACTGGTAAGGGACTTGATCTTCTTCTCCGCCTCTGACCGTTTCGATGGAGGCCAGTTGCTGAGAACATTAACGTAGTCCGTTAATAGGCGGGCATGAACACATTGGTACTTTGCAGCCAAATCAGGGTCGGGCCATATATCAATGGTGAAGTGCTCCACCTTGGGAAACAGACCTTCGAGAGAGACGGGTTCGGTCTTCTCCCAATCGTGATAGATAACCGAACTTGGAGATCGTTTCAAAAGTGCTAAGGACTCGAAATATTTCAAGAACTCACGAATATGCTGAATATCATGGGTCCTAGTACCCCTCTCTTTGTAGAGCAGCTTGGCCAACAGGCCAGGTCGCCCAGCCACGAGCTGGAAGTGGTCCCAACTCTCACGATTGTCCAGCCACTTCAAGTCATGCAATCGAGTGAATTTCTCCCCCATCTGCTCCCAATAGTCAGGGTGCTGTCGTTTGAGATACTCGGAGGGAGTTTTCCACAGTAACCGAGCTTGTGCCATGAGGTCGGTCAGTGAGTTGATGCAAGGGGTTGCCGTCACGAGCAGGGTAAATTGTCGCTCCAGCATGGAAACCGACTTCCAATTGCGCGTGGCATCGTTTTTGACCTTTTGGCTCTCGTCAACTACTATGATAGAAAAGCCCCAACCACGCTCTGCGAACTTTGAGTGATAGCCAGCTTGGCCCGCCTCGTCTTTGCGCTCCTCTGTGGTCCGGCTACTGAATGTATCAATAGACATGACGATAACAGCTCTGGAAGATCTGGCCTTGTTCTTCCACACGTAACTAACGTCCGGCGGCCAAGTGTCAGCCCCGAATTCGTTGCCGGTTAAGAAGCGGACCCTGCCAGACACGTGGTCTTTGATTCGAAGGCCATTTCCACTCGTGATGATCTGTGATATGGCCTCAGGATCAGTGTGTCGGCATATCTCCTCAACCCATTGGGATGCGACAGTAGCGTTCGGGGCTAGGATGGCCATAGGTCGATGCTTCGTCTTGGTCCCTTTCCCCCCGCGGACAAGGTTAAGCTTTTGTCTCGCCAGAAGTTCGAGGCAAGCTACGACTGTAAGTGTTTTCCCTAGTCCCATGCTGTCCGCCAGGATACCACCAGCGTATCTAGGAGCTCGAAGTCTTGTTCTATCTTCCTTTTCACGTTTGCTCTCTTTGACTGCTACAAGGTCGCCATTCCCCTCAGGGTCCGGCACCTTGAGCTTTGGGAGCTCTCCGAGGAATCTCGAGAGAATCCAGACGATAGCTGTAACTTGGTTATCGAGAAAGCCGCTCTTCCTTCCCTCTTGACCGTCGACCTGAGGAAAGTGCGGCGATCTCCACGTGGTTACCTCTGCATGGCCATATTTGCCGGATTTCTCCATTCTCAAGTACTTGACGCATGCGTCGATAGGAGGGCCAAGGCTGTTGGGTGAAGCAGCCACTATGGACTGGGCGGCGGCACTGATGGCATGGCCGGCCTCACATTTGCTATCACTGGCGTTGGGGTCCTAAGAAGTAATCAGCTGATGTACGCAGGTTAATTATAAGAGGATTCGATAATCAAACCACTCCCGGATTATTGCTTGGATATCAGGCAAATTGATTTGATCATTCAAAGCATTCCGATATGTCAATTCTCGTGTGCTGATCTGTTGGGTTAACCTACCTCAGCATCAATATCCCGTTGGCCGTCAGCCCTAATGGCTTGAAGAATTTTGTTGGTGCCTCCGGCAGCGTTAGGTTCGGATGCCACCGATGTCGATTCCATAAGATTCCCTGAGACCTGGTACCTCCCTGGCAAGTACTCGCGTAAGGCCTCCTCGATAGCCCAGCGGGCATAGTTTTCCTGGTCCCTCAAGCGATTGGGGCGCATCGGATGGCCACTATAAAAGCGAGTTATCTCTTCAGGTTCACGGAAGAAACCATAGGGGTCCCACGGGCCTTCCTGGATAGGACCTTTGGGTGGTTTCTTAGGGTTGAGCTCAGTTGTAACTAGCTTCTGCCAAAATTTGGTGCGACCAGCCTTGGGGCGCAGTTGCCTCTTTTTCTGTTGCTGTAAGTCGCTAGCCGTAGGGATGGAAGTGGCAGTTCCTTGCGGCGCTGAAGGAGTGGTACTAGCTGGGGCAGGAGTAGGAACGGGAACAGCTCCTGCAGATTCCTGCTGTGGTTCACCAGAAGACGGTCCAGTCGCTCCCTAAGCATCTGGGCTAGAGCCTGTCTGAGCCATGGTTTGCTTTCGAAGAATGAATTCAAAAGCGCTGGAGGATGGTATCGGGAAGTAGGTTGATTAACAGAAAAGTACCAGTCCGAAGAATCGAGTATCAAGATTTCCAAAGGCGCAAAACCGGAATATCTTAGCCGTCAGTATGGTTAGTGAAGACGATCTCTTGTGAGATAGGCTTATAATAGAAGGAAGGATATTTACCTTGAGTTCAATATTAGTCCAAATGATAAGAGTAGTCCTACCCGGAGTAAGGTTGCGTGGGTTAGACAAGGGACTCACTGCCTCGGACGGATGAAGTAATAGGTTTGAATGGGGAAATCAAGCGTCGTTGAAGGAAGTGGCGCACCAAAGATTGCTGAATGAGTAGTAAGGGGAGAAAGAGGGTTGCTGGGCGTGAAGAGGTGTTGAATAGTTCCAACGGTGTACAAGGAGGTAGATGCTTCGCGCTTAGGTGTTTTCAGGTGAATTGCAACCTAGAACGCAATAGACATAAGTGGGTGTTGCAATGTCGATGCCACCCACTCGTGCACTCGAAGAAAGTGTGCTGGTTCTATGATGGAAGGGACAGCAACTCCTAGTGCATGTACTGATATCTATAGAACGTTCGTTGCCCAGTAACCAAAGGGATGTCGGATCGCTAGAAAAGAAGCCTCCGCTAGGCCTGAGCCTGACGAGTTAAAGTGGTTGGGGTTTGTGTCTTGGGGAAGTTGTGGGGAGGTAGCTGTTGGAGGATGTACGTTGGGTGAAGGGTTGCAAGAAGGGTCATCGGAATGGTGTTCGATTCACTCAGCTTGGAGGGAAATAAATTAGGTTGAGAGGGTAGGCAGAAATGAGCGCAGTTGATATCTAACGAGAGAGACCAGGTATGGTGCGTAGCCTCACGCACGTGTTGTAGTCAGTAACGCGTCTAACTGTTTTGCATTCAAGACAGAGTAGGGAAATGAAGGCTTTACGTAAGTGATCCCTATCACTCTAATGTCTGTTGACCAATACTGACGGGGAAAAGCTCGATAGACATTGCGACGAACCCAATATACATATTATAGGAAGGAACGCTTTTGGACGATGAAGTAGAGAGACTTTGGAAACTGTGTCTATCCAATGCATACTCTAGCTAAGTAGTTATTCCTCTAGGTGAGCGACCGGAGAGTCTGCCCCGGTTTGGATACATTAAGGATACAGAGTTGTCTGCCACTCAAATCTTGAACCTGAACCCGTGCTGTGCTGCTTCGCCAGGCAAAGCGTTGACAGCGCCCTCCACATAGATACCCTGATCGAGCTTCTTGTTTAGCCTCACCAGCATGAACCTCAAGACGGTGGCGGCAACGATCGCCATGAAGGAGGTGCAGCAATTAACCGACATGGCGATGACGTAGTTGGGAGCCATCCAGTCAAGATACATGTAGCTAGCGTAGACTGCAATATCCGAGTAAGCAGATGTTATAGCACGGCGTCTTTGGATAAGCCAAGCTCCTGGGCAGAGCCTCGGAGGGTAAGGGCGTGGACCGGTCTTCATCCCGGCCTAGAAGTAACGAGGTATTCTGAAAGACAACTTACTACTTGATGCGTTACTAACAGCATTAATAAATGCCAAAGCGGCTGCTCTCTTGGCCGGAGGGCGCTACGTGCCGTTAGAAATTACTCTGTTGGATAGCTTGGCGAGCAACCGGGGATTCTAAGGCACGTTTCAGGGGCTACCTACTGGGAGACTGTTACTAATCCAAGCAAGTCCAACCACGTACCCTGTATATACGCCAGGGACCTGCAGGCGAAGTTAGATGCAGATTTTGTAGAGCATAGGAAAAGGGGGAGCCAGTAGACGGCAGGAAAGCATATACTGTAGTGAAATGACTACTCACCATAAGTATCATGGCTACATAGCGTGCGGCAAAAGTGGTTGATGGCACCGTTGCTGCTATGATGAATGCAGCAACCGCAACCCACAGTGGAAGGGTGACATGCCAGTAGCGTTCTCCTGACCTGTCCGCGTGCCAGGCATTGATCGCAGTGGTAATCACGCAGAGGACGTACGGTGGAGTTGTATGTGACCCAAGTTAGCTACGTGTATAGATATGTGCTTTGGTGCTTTCCTAACCAGAAGCAGCGACTGGACGTTGTTGTATCCTAGAGTTTGGACAACGGCGGGGAAGAAATTGGTAACAGAACCACTAGCAACGATACTGAATATCATGACCATCTAGACATTGTGGTAAGCATACGTAGAATGGTAATGAGTACCCGAAGCGATGCACAGGCTAGCAGGCAACTTACTAAGACATAGGTCTTGATGTCTGCAAATGCCATCTTCGCGCCCTGCCAGAATGTCTGATCCGAACTTGAGATCCAATCATCCTGGCCAACATCCTCTTCTAGGCGCCAAACTGCCAATGCTTTCTCGTCTTCGCTAAGCCATGACGTAGTCCGGGGGAAGTTCGGGAGCACCCAATAAGCAGCGAATGCGATAGCAATCGTGACGACTCCCTCGATGATGAAGAGCCTCGGCCAAGTTAGATCACGACTCGGCCAAAAATACGGAGAGGACTTCTTACCATTGCCACGCACTATAGCCTCTGGCTCCATCCATATTACCAGTGATACCGGCCGATATGAGACCGGAAAACGCCCCCGAGATAAGGGCCCCAGAATACAGCATCGCGGTTCGAAGTCCCAGTTCATTTCTGGTATACCAGCAGCTCAAGTAATATAGACATCCTGGGAAATAGGCCGCTTCAACCTACATTGCAGAGGTTATTAGAACGTCGGTCAGTGGGTAGCAGTGGACAGAGACGGCTAATAAAGGGGATCCGGGACACCTGGATACTCACAAAACCCAAAAAGAACCGAATAGCAAGCAGTCCACCAAAGTTCGTTACTGCTGCTGTTGCCGCTGAGATGACACCCCAGATGATCATCTACCGTCACAGCGTTAGCATACACAGGACTCAAACACGACTATAACAGCATTGCAAAGTATCAGTGTATCACGGTGGCTCTACTTACACATGTTGGTAAATAGATTGCGGGCTTTCCAATCTTATTCAAGAATAGATTCGACGGTAACTGCATAAGGACGTACCTATAGTTCCGTGATTCTCAGCAAGCCATCTTGAACGCATATAGCAGCGTAGGCTTACCCGACGAATAGAATGCTCACAGCTGTCTGGGATTCCGGGTTAGAACAAGCCAAGCCTCGTGCGGACCAGTCAGGTTTTCATACCTGGAACTCGCCTGAATTAGCATGCAGATTCAGGTCTTCAGGCAGACCCGCCAGTTTCGCAGCTGCAATATTGTTCCTTTTGTCTGTCAGAACCGCTCCTCGCGCTAGGAAGAAAAGGCTTGACGGACCGGTCGATATAGTTCAGGATATACATGAGGATGACCATGGGCATCAATCGTAAGTCAATCTTCCTTACTAATCTCCTTTCAAGAGAACTACGCTCTTCGGGGGACAAGTTCGCTATGAAAGTGGGCGGTTGCAGCCCCCGGGATCGAGCGTCGTCCAACTTAGCGACACCTGACACATGGTCGGCCTGCCCAGTCTTGAGATTCTGAGCTCGGTCTTCGTTTGAAGAAATATGCTCAATGTCGAGCTTATTGTCGGGCGTGTCGGCCATTTCGACGGAAAAGTCGCGGGTCAAGAGACTGGATCAAAACGTTCCGGCAGCACCCTAAAGCCGAGCTTCCTACGAGACGACGCGAGCGGAGGAGGACGATATGGTATATGATCTTTGCAGGAGGAGGGGGTCACAAGGCCACAGGACGAGCGAAAACAGTGGGCGCATCGGATCTTATGTATTCCTGTACCGTGGCCGATCAAGCCGACTGCCTCTCAAGTAGTATTAGTCCTACCTAAACAGCCCTTGTGCTGAATATCGGACGGATATTTGACACCCCTGTCAGGTACATTCTAGCAGCGGCTTAATCCCTCTCTTCAACTGAATTTCTGATTCAGTTTTCGGGATATAAAGCTCGAAGGGGTTAAAACTTGGTGGGGAATAACGAATACATAGCTGTCATAGATATTAAACTTACCCTAATACGTAGTACAGCCATGGTGCTGAAGAGACGATCCCGACCTTGTCGAGATAACGGCCTAACGTTAGCAATTATCATATCCGAGTTAGGAGGGCAGACGATGTGCGATGTCACCTTGCTAAATCGTAGTCGAACGGTGAAAGGGCAAAAACACCGACTCGTCCCGAAGGATCATTGGCAGAGCAGTTTGAAAACCCCAAGCAATGACTACTTCGAGCTAAAAGCTAGGCCATCCTTTCCCGAAGCCCTGTTCGTCATTCGGACCCATTCCTCAATGCTTGGCATAGCAATATGGGAGGAGCGGATGCGGAGAAGTGGGGTTCGACGGCAACCGTAAAAGCTTCTCCGCCGTTTTCGTTGGAGAAGTATACAAAGTAACTCTAGGGTCATAGGCTTGGCAAGGCGCAACCTGTCCGCATAGGGAGTCACGGACCCTCTAGGGGCATTGTCTTTGCTCATTAGTTAGATACTGGTTCCAACGATCTTCGTCGCGACTGCAAAGGGGCCCGTCTTATTATCGGACCCCTATAGATCACCACACAATTATTGTTGGACTCGCCCGAGTGTTTGGGTGAACGGCCTTCTTGAACTCCGAACCATATCCCCAGTCAGGGATCCGTCCATATCAAGAAATAACCGCGAGAAAGGATACAATGCACCCCAAAACCCGGGGCCCCGCCATTGGTCTTCTCATCTGGGGATCTCGGTGATAATCAAGAGCGTCCGCCTTCAAGATCTCCGTTTTCTGACAGCTTCCCCGCTTTACCCGACTCCTCTTTCTTGGCTTTAGATTTCCAAGGCAGGGCCGGCAGACCCCGAAAACCATGCAAAAACCGCCCTTCGCCCCGTTGTCGCATCCTGACGCATATAACAACACAAATCCCCAGAGCGATACTAGCCAGCACACCGACTACAACACCAGCGATCCATCCTCGCGGTCCTACAAATCTCCCACCAGCTCCCGTAGATGCTCCACCACGCCTGCGCGGAATCAGGATATGGTCCATTAATTGGTTGTTGCTGCGCTCTGAAGCACCATCAGTGATGGTTTATATAGTAGCCTTGCCAGGAGCTGGGCTTACTATGTGTAGGTTGATAGAACCTCCGATAATCCCAAGGGCTGTGCTTTCTCCACTGGGGCTTAACCTTTCGATGGAGCTAGAAAATAAACCGTTTGAAAAGAACTTGCAAACGGTGATTTCTTATGGATAGGTAGGAGTATGAGCGGATAGCTGCTGGACAATGGGCAGCGCGAATATGGAATACGCCCGATCATAGCTGTGTTTTTGTGCTTCTGCTATGGCACTGCGTCGAGGCCGGCAAGTAACCAAATGAACTCGGCAAACGTCATGCTAATTATCGCATCACTGTGCAAACCTGAATGAACCAATTGTGGCACATTTTGGGGTTGCGCAGCATAGATCCTTCGCGGGATGATCTCATATCAGCGGTAGATGAGAATGTTCCAGGATTCTGTATCCAATAATCGTTTACTCAACCAAAAAGCAAGAGTTATCATTCCTAATAGGTAAGTCCCAGGGGGCATGTTTATGGCATGATCTTCCGACTGTAATTAGATCCAAGATGATGGCAGGCTACTAATCGAGCAGGTAGACCCGGACGAAAGCCCAACTCCTGTATAACCGCGCAAGCGCCGGAACGTGCCACGTACCTATTCATGGATTCTTTAAAATTCTGGTACGACCAGGGCAGTTATAATGGGCTTGAATAAACCTACTGGGTCGGTGCTGGTTGATACAGAGCGCATGGGGTTTCAGAGAATCAGGGCGGGGAGGAGTTCCTTAAGCTAAAGGCCCGCATTTTAAGGGTATGCCAGTCAGCCTTACTTGCATATTGCATATATCAACCCTGCTTATCAAACCGACAACTTCTGATAAGCTGAGGAACGGATCAATGGCAACCGCCTGCAGCTTTCTCACATAGCTCAATGCCTTACATGGCACAGTTCGAACCTTCATTGGAACCCTTCTAACGTGCGCTTCATCTATCGCCTGAACCCGCCAACCGCCTCCTTTCCGCAGACCCCCAAAGATGCTCTAAGCACCATCCTACGCAGTTTCCCCGCTAGCCCATGCATATATCATCATTGATCACTACCTGCATATCCCATCTACCGACGAATCGAGACACAGAGCATCTCAGGCAAGCAGGCGGATAGATGGGTAGGTAGGTAGCCCTCGAACCAAAAAAAATGGGCTCTAAGGCAGCATCAGCCATCCCTCAGACGCTCTGGGATCTGCAGGTGCCGCTGCTCATCACGCACGCGGGCGCGCCGAACGCCGCCCCCTTCGTGACGCTGGTCCCTCGCTTCGGCTACCTGGCGCTGCTGCTGCCGCGCCTGTCGGCGTACTTCGGCCTGCCGTGCTCGAGCTTCCACCATGAGGACGTGCTGCTGCGCAACCTCGCCGTCGGCCTGCTCGTCGACCTCTACCGCCCGGCGCTGCCGTGGCGCCTCACCGTCGGCGGCGGCACGAGCTGGGATATCGGGGACACGTTCCTCAACAGTGCCAAGGAGGTGAGTTTGCTAGATACAGGTGATGTTCAACGCACCGACCGGGTTGACCGGCTGACCATAGGGAGGGGTCCTAGTCAGGACCCCGGCTACGGCCCGGCGCCCCCCCACCCCCGGTCCGGCATAGATGGACCCACAGGCCAAGCCTGTCTCGTCGTTGACTGACGGACAAACGCGTGCAGGCAGACTTCGTGCGGAACGGCAATGCGCAGCAGATCATGTCGCTGTCTAAGGAGAACACGACCGCGCTCTGGAACGCCGTCCAAGACAGTACGTCCAGATGCCACCTCCGGGCTCTGGCATTATTATTCTCTATCTCTAAGGGGCAGCCATTGACTTTCTCGTAGATGACTACGCGACCTTCAGCAAGGTGAATGCGCGTCTGCTCAATACGTCGCGAGAGCTCAAGAACGTGCCCATCCGGGTTTACATCCCGCAGTCGCCCGAACACGAGGCGGACGGGCAGGCCGGCTCGTTCAAGGTCGTGCAGTCGCTGGTCCAGCCGCGCGTCAACGACCGTACGTACATATTCTCCCATACCCGAATGCCGCATCACATCTATATAGACTAACCCCCCCAATCTAACACACGCACCTACTTCTACGCAGGCACCGCCCAGACCCTAGGAGGCGCCCTCTGCGGCCTCTTGCCCCGCCTGTTCCCTAGCAGCCGGGACCCCGTGCTGGCGGACGTCGTCATGCACGGGGCGCGCGTGCCGTTCGGCGCCCCGCTGGAGGAGTTGATGCGCGAGGCGGCGTATCCCGACGGCTGGCTCTGTCTCGTCGTGGTCCCGCTAGACGTGTAATCGGTCCATTTATTCATCCACCTACCCACGCGACCCTGAATCGTGGACTAGTTAGGTAGATACTGTAAGCGACCCCGAGACGAACCCGCGCCAACAACCTACGAGCTCCACCGAATCGTGCGGCTGAGGCCTCGATTGCGCTACCATGTTGTCATGCTGTCGCTCGGCGTAGTCTTTCCAAGCTGAGTGGGTGATCTGCGTATTACCTCGCTTAGAGGTTATGCATGTAGTTAGCTACCAAAGCGTAGCTTAATACGGTGGTTCCGCCCACGCACTTCAGCCGAGAGGTGCAATTGGAGAAGCGGGCCCCGAGGGTGTGGAGGTTGCCCCGGTTCCGCTTTGGTGAAACGGAAAGGACGTGTGATGGGTTGACCGGCGGGTCCGACAGTGGATGGACAGGGCAATCAATTACCCGAGTCGTGATCAAAATATCTAACACGCTTTTGGTTAGTGGGTTCTAAGAAAGTCTATTGATTGCTTCGATCACGACTCAGGTTGCGGACAAAAAAGAATTGTCACACTCCCATACTGCATCAGAGCAGCGTATTCCGATGCAACTATTTGCAAAAATTGTAAATATTCAGCGAAAACCCTTACGAAAATTTTATTGATATTATTAACTTGCTTGTTTATTAATTTGTTAAGTAATTCATATTTTGAAGTCGAGTGATATAAAATGGATTATTTATTAATATCATTTTGCTGAGGTTTAAGGCGCCAAGAGTAAAGTGTGACAATTACTTTGTCCACGACCTGCGACTTGTCACCTCATCTCGTTGACTCATCAGGACACTTTGTTTAGTGTAGACTCGGCGGGGCCGTGTGGCTATCCTTGGCGCCCCGAGGGCTTGGAAGAGCATCTGCCGTCGCTACGCTAAGCAAGCCACAGCTGGCGCGCGACGATCTGGACTCGTCCCCAGGTCCATGGAGTTCCCGGGGGCGGCGCCTCAGCTCCCCACTACTGTCAGTGCTGCCGAGGAGACCAGTGAGCTGAAGCCTGCCAAAATGGATGGCCATGTGCCTCGCGGAAAACTGTGGAGAGGGGAGAGTAGGCATGGGGTTGGTCGTATGGTGCTTCCGGGGCGTGTCACCAAGAGCTCACAGTTTTGGGTCGGGCTGAAGCGTTTGTGAACTCACTATATATGCATATGTATGCTTGGCCTAAGAGCCAATAAGTGATAATCTGATGTCTAATTCGACACGTGACCTACAACTCATGCAAGCCCCAGTACTGTATGTAATGCAGATGCGGGTGTGCCGATCCCTTCTTGCCCGTGGCCCCATTGTCTCACTCTCCCTCGGTACCGTGTAAGTACCCGCTACTTCCCCATGATGCCCAGGCCCTCTCCCTTTGTCCGGTTGCCTCAGATGTGCCCAACTGTATGTGGATGTATGTACAACTGTGTGGGGGAATGCAAAAATTGAGAAAACAAACAGATTACACAGACCATGGAAAACCAACCCTCAGATGACGCTTGCACGCGAAAATGGTATCTCCTCCGCTTTCCTATCCGAAGCTGGGCGGTATAAAGACCGCGAACTCGAGAGAGATATGGGTGTTGGCAAAACAAAAGGGAGACGGACCAAAACAAAACGAGTACCTGGGGAAATCAACCAGCCAACCGCTCCGTAGAATGCCGCAGAACTCCAATCGACTAGAGAATCGGATGCTACCGCCGTGCCCCTG
This sequence comes from Monosporascus sp. GIB2, assembly GCA_004155935.1. NCBI lineage: Eukaryota > Fungi > Ascomycota > Sordariomycetes > Xylariales > Monosporascus > Monosporascus sp. GIB2. The sequence goes on from QJNV01000146.1 coordinate 32,147, forward strand.
TCTGGCACCCAAAAGTCGATAGTAGTGTGCCCCCTCTGGATTGTTAGGTAGTAGATACAGTATTTGTATACGAGTAGTAAACGGGTGTTGATGAATGTAGCATGGAGGCCCACAGGATCGCATTGCCCATGACAAAGTTGTTCTTGTACGTAAAAAAGGCGCAGTTGATGGCAGGACCAGCCCCCCGGAACTCCTGGGAGTGGTCAGTGGCGTGTCGACCGCACAGGATTGTAAACATGTGTGTCCGTATCCGGATCAGAAGCCCGGAACGCCTAGGTCGGTTGAATATGCAATCAGTGGCAACAAGTGCGACAGTTGCCGAATAGCTAGAGCAAATAGATGCCGCCGCAAATGGTTATATCCACAATGTTCGTACCCTGAAGTTGGCATGCCTAAATCGGAAAGGATCGTATAGTTACGATATTGTTGGAAAATGTTCAGTAGCCATGGCCACAGCGTGTCTATGTTACGCCCGTCCGAACACGTTTTGAGCGGAAATTGTGTGGCGGTTCCTGAAACGCCGGGGATAAATGCAAGTTATCAAGGATAGCCTAATACTCGTGCAATGCGTTCTCGATGATGTCGCCCTATAACCAGTAATCGCTTCGCCTCGCTAGGAATTTGGATGAGGTGGCGGTGGCGCAAAATGAGATGGAGCATAGACCGCCGGCGAACTGGGAACGTAGTTGTCGGCAGGGTTTTGCATAGGAGGCAGTGGACCGCCGCTGGCACCGCTTGGGAAGCTCGAATTTATTCTCGGGTCGAATTCGTCTGGCCGCGCAAGTTCAAGGTCGTTGGCCAGGCCGACCAAGATATTCCTGTCAGCCATGAGGGCACTTGACGGTGTCGCAACCATGTCGAAGAACTTGATGGTACGAGAGAAGAGATCTGATAAGACTTTCGCGTTAATGTATTTCGAGAGTAGCGGATGCTTAAAACATGCAGCAAGGATTACGAGATTTCCCCATTGACTATACCGAAGGTTAGCAAGCGGGCGAAAAATTAGAGGGATTAATCAAGGTTGACGACACTTACGCATGAGCGGTTCCGAAGACGTTAGTGATGATTAGCCGTTCGTTGCTATCGATGCCATGGAACGCTCGCGTGCTCTCAATGAGGGCATGTATGCCTAGACGGGCGGACTCTAGCGTTCGATGATCGACATTCATTGAGACCACCCGGCCATCAACGTCGACGCCGATGGGGGATGCCCAATCATTAACGTGTGGCGGGCGACCAGCATAGCCCTGCGCTGGAGACGTTTCCCCTTCAAGGATGGTTCTTATGAAGACCCTATATATGATGACCTGGGAACCCCAATATTTCGCCCGCAGCCGTGCCGAGAGGATGTCGCCCGCTGGCGGGTCGTCGTCATTCCAGCGGTAAAGCTGAGGTACCCAGATATTTCTGGCGTCCCTGAGCTCAGCCTGAATCCTACGAATTCCCTCTATTATCTCTGGATCCTCCACCAACTGCCTCGGGTCTTGACTTCGTCTTTGATCGTAGAGCAGGTTATGTACTTGATTCAGCTTTTTCCGTAGGTAGAGCTGCGCGCTGTAACCCTGTAGAACACGTTCTGAGAATCCTTGGCTATTTGCAAGCACTAGATTCGGATATGGCATCTGGTCCTCATGCTGCATGATAGGTGACTGGGCGAGGGGCAACTCGGCTAGGATATCGCTGCGTGTATTGTTAGTAAAAACACCGTCTATCGATGCCGGCAGAGCGGTCCCACCTCTCAAGTTGTAGGCACGTCCAGAAAGCGAAAGCGAGCTGGTTGTCCCTCCTCGTTTCTATCGATTTGATATCCTCTTTCAATCGGGAGAGACGATCGAGGCTCCTATGTTTCATCGGTGAGTATATTTCCATTAGCCGAGTAAAGGTTTCATGTAACTCACGGTCGCAGGATGGCATGCAGCCTCGTGCTTGCCAGATTGATATAGGACCAACTCTCGATGATACGACCTAGCTGCCCATGGTACAGACCAGCCAGTATGAGGACGTATACATGCTTCAGGTTGTGGCCAGCGATGTGGCTACCTATTATATCGGTCGCAAGCGCGAAGTATTCGAGGCCAGGTATCACATCGAAGTTTCGTTTGGATTGGACGCCCTTTGTGACTGGCGGTACACCCTGAATTGATGGTCTTCTGCTTAGAAGACCTCGCTCATTTTCTCTGGGAGAGGGTAAACCAGAGGATTGAGACTGTGATACAGGGCCCGGGGGCGATCCTTGAAGGGGCGAAGCTGGGAACCCATTGCGAAGGGAGGGAGAATTAGCCGTTGGCGCATCCGGCGGGTCGCGGACCACATCTGGAATACGGTCTTTGTGAAGACAGATCTTGCCGAGGGCTAGTACAAGAAGAACAAGGGCGCTATGTATGCTCCGGTACGGTCGTCCCGGCTTTTGGAATGCAACTGATGGGTTAGGCTCCTCGGCAGCAGGCGATCTCTTCCTTTTTGTTCCCGCCTCGGGAAATGGAGGCACCGAGGGATTGACAAACTTTGCGATGGAGCTCGTCTTGGTTGGCTTCGGTTTTGAATGGGGTATTGTTTCGAGGAAGAGTTTCACCATTGCGTCGAGCTCTTTCGGTATTATAATGGGGTGCATGTTGAGGATATTCTCCTTAAAACTCTTTACATACTCCCAAACCTTGGTCGGATCGTAATCCGGGTTGCCGTCCATGTTGATGACGCCACCTTTGTAGTTAACCCCGGGCGCGGGACTGAGACCGCCCAACTGGCCCCAAGCTTCGCCAGCCGGGGCTGGAGACGCAACATCTGAGTAATCGTCATGGATGTCGGTCATCACCTGATCGGCCTGGTAGCTGTACTCTGTCGCGCGGATTTCTTGGTCAAAGCCCTCACCGAATCCAAATACTCGAATCATACCTCGCTGCATCTCTTGGCGAATCGGAAATTCTTCCACGTGATGGATCTTCTCTGCCTCCAAATGGTGGTGAACCATCCTCTTGATCGGACCCCATTTCAATAGCAAGCCGGCGAGAGTCGTATGTATCGGAGGCATTGCGGGCTTGCCTGGTTCGACAGGAGGGCCCGGTGGATCTTCCATTTCGTCGTCGTCGGCTTCTCGCAGCGTCGCTTGGGCTTCATCGACGGTCAATGGAGGCCCCACGAGGGTCGCGGCGGGCGAGGACGTTGATTCCTCGGCGACTTCCTCCTTATTCGTGAGTGCAGGCGATGAACGTTGTTGGTCAAGCCTCTCCTCCTCTTCGACAGATTCTATTTTCAGGTCGCCTGTCGGGTTTACGTGCTTCAATGTCCCCTCCACACCACTAAGACGCTGCTCCAATTTCCTCATCGCTGCAAAGCCACTAGTCATCTCGTCTTTCATGAAAGCGAGCATTTCCAGAATATCTGAAGTAGCTTTGTCGGGCCTGAGATATTGTTAGTATGATACCCACACTTATCGCTCTAATACTTACTGTTTCACAGTGGGCTCCCTATAGTTGCATTTTACGCCTTTTTCTTTACAGTTCTTGCACGGCTTCGTCTCGTCGCATTTTGCCTTGAGTTGCCTACAACTGTCGCAAGCCTAAGGACACAACTTAGTAGGATGTAAACTGGGGGCGGGATATCAATTCGCACCTGAGAAGCTCTTTGGGCCTTCCGCTTGGCGCTTTGTATCTCAAGCTGGGCAGGATATATCGGCTGGCTCGGGGGTGGGTGACCATACACAGGGCCCCCATCATATTGCGGATGATGGGAAACGGGCGTCGGGGGAGGATAGCTTTGGGGAGGGGGCCTGTAAATAGTCGGCGAGTGCGCCATCGGAGGGCCGTTGTCGAAATTCATAGGCCTTCGCGGATCCTCTGGATGTTGTGCGAGATGATGTGGCGGAGGACCGTGTGAACCAGGCGGGAAGCCGTCGGCCGCGTTCCCCGTGGAATTAGGCCTGCGAAGATGAGGCAGGGGCGTTTCCTCGCCAGGATCCTTCTTCACCACTGGATCTCGCGCCGAATAGGCAGGATATGGTGGATGCGCTGGCGAGGGGGGAGGCGGCTGTCGATGAGGGTCCTGCATCGGCGGATAGAACTCGGGCTCATGTTGGCGACGATCGTCAGGGTGGTGCTGAGCCGGCGGTGGAGGAGGCTCTGGAGGACGGGAATATGGATGTTGAGGTTGATACGGAGCATGCGCGGAGTGGTGCGATGTAGGATGTGGGAGAGATACACCGTGCTGTGGTGTTCCGGCTGACCATGACGATTCGGTCAAGAGACGGGGACGCTTCGTCTCGGGTGGTGCAGGCTCCATGCTTGTGATGATATATGCGCACAGTCATGCAAGCTGTATGAACACACCACTGGTCAGGCTACGCCGATGCTGGTCGAGGCGGCCATGGAAAGTGCTCAGAAAGACAGGAAGCTCCCAGGATAGTAGAGCACCGGTTTCAAAGGCTGACAAGGTACCTCGCTACTCAGGCAGTGCACCGAGCAGACTGGGGTGTGTGGAGAGGCGGAATCTAATGGTGTCGCAAGTCTTATTGGTGTATGATGACATATGAAGGGTCGGTGTACAAAGAACAGGAAGCTGGATGGAGCCTGTCCCTTGGGCGATTAGACGATGTAGAACCGCGTTCGAGGCGTCCCGGTTGTCTGGTCGAAGCTCGACACTAGAGAACCCCGGCGCCCAAGGATAGGAGGATCAGCAGTTGGGCATAGATGAAGCTACACCACCTTCCAAGACCATTTCCGGGTGTGTGCGGAAAGAAAGAACAGACAGACGTCGTTGTAGGTTGTCCCGAGAAAGGTCAAAGTGTTTGGCACCAGCACCAGGAGAGCCGATAAAACAAACCAGAACGAGTGGGTAAAGATGGTCCACCTGCCAGCCCTGCTTCTGACAGATCTTGAGGGTACAAGTGGTACCTGCGATACCCCAAGAGGTTTTTGCCTGGAGAAGGAACCAGTCGAGGTACTGGCCCTGTCAAAAAGCGCCTCTCAAGGGAGCTAAAGTAGCAGGGATCGTTCGACAGGGGTCCAGTATACGATCGGTGGTAATAAATTACACACAAGTGCACTCCCGAAGAGTCCGAAAGTGGGTGCTGACTGACCCTTGTGGTTGACGACGGGGGACTCCCTTCACCTCTTGCAGCAATGCAACCCCGTCGTGGTAACCACCTTTCGGTTTGGGGAGGATGCAGGGCAGACCAACGTCTCGAGTACTGAAAATATGTCGTTGGCGGTCATCCAGAGAGGGTACTCGGGCTGATGGCCGACAGTCGAAGTCTTATGTGGGCATACTTTGTACAATGTACAGTAGAGCAGGGGCGGTGAAGGGAAAACAATACGACTTGCGATGGTGGGCTTCGGCAAACAGATAGTGCCAAGAGACGGACATGTGGAGGCGTTGGAAAATGTGCGTTTACTTCTGGAACTGACCGGCGGGCAGCGGTCATCTGTCATCGACCAAAAGAATAATAAAATATAAAAAATAAAATTTTTAAAAATTGGTCAAAGTGAGCAAGCGACGGGCAACTAAAACCCGAACCACATGGAAAGATGGGAACACGGCAGTCCCGGGGCCTTCTCTAGGGGTGGGTGTGGTGTATGGTGTGTCTGTATCCCGTCACAAGGTTCACCCTCCGCACACAAAACTATCCATTGGGTATGTGTAGATGGGCCAACTAGGCATGAGTGAGCACTAAATCAACATACGGAGAATTGATACAGTACGCCAAGACAGATAGAAGAAACAGAGGCCGATCGACGTAAAATTTGAAGGGTACAGAATACTAGTGGAAACGAGAATAAGCTACCTAGGTATCGGGAAACGCTTGCGAACCCAGTGTCAGAGGTGCCCGCGCTAGTAGGCCTCGTCTTGTGGCTTAGGGTCTAGTCTAGCTCTATCTCTAATCCTTTGTGGGAGCTGAAGTTAGTATGCAGCAGTAGTGTCGGTTTCCATGTTTCGGTGGGGAATTATTTGGCAGGACTGAGGTTGATGGATTATGGAACGAGTTGAGAAGGTTAAAGAGAGCGAAGGCGGATGAGATGCATACAGCTGCTAGAACCACGGTCCATTACTGCAGCTAAATAAGTGGGGTGAAGCATTCTACCTGGGTATATAGTGGGACCTGTTGGAGGTAATGTACTAAATATACCCCTGCAGACTCTATGTGACGGCATCACATAGGAATTTCCATGGGCTTGGACATTGCAAATCGGTTTGCCGATGCTTACCGCTATCGCAGGGTTGCCAGCCTTCGAAAATCACGCTTTGGAACGAAAGCGGCAAGGTCACCTACCATACAATTTTCTATACACATCTACATTCTACCCCTTGATGACATGTAGTCGCCCGGTGGAGGCAACTAACTAAAAATACCCTTGTGACTTCTAGCGCAGGGGTGGGCGAAATGGCCGACAACGACCTAAAAGTGGAGGTGTTTGATCGGTAGGTCGATAGAGTACCTCAGGGAGGTAATGTACGTGCATATCATGCAAAGTGCTTATATAAATACTATGAGAACATATAACGGGAAAAGTTCAACACAGCGTACAGGTACCCGTGATAGACGATGGGTTGTTGTCCTGTCCGTAGCACGTGTTGCTTTGGTGTATGCGAGTTGGTTGCATGTGTCTGTTAGATACACCTGTCCTATAAACTACCACAAACAGCCAAGTAGTGCTGTCTAGACCTGGTTCCTAGGTACCTACTTAGCCTACCATAGTACCTATCTCTGGTAGTACCGTACTGCACATAGGGGTAGTTGGTCGATGACTGGGATGGTTCATGTTGCTGAGCTTCTCTCAAGTGACACAGAGGGGGTGCCAGACAGAAGCAGAAAACGCAGGTCTGGGGGCAAAACAGCTTGATGGGTGACACCGGTAAAGTCCAGGTTACACACATGACATACATACCGAATCTTGAACATGAGGGCGATGTACGCCTACCTAAATATGCACCAACCAACCATCGCCCATGCCTAGTTAGATAACTTATAATGAGGTATCTACATATGAGGTAGCATCCTCAGGTAGGGAGATGGTGCAACACTCGCTGCACCCCCGGCACTTACCGGTGTGCATGGTCATATGAATGTCGATAGATCAATGAGGCTCTGAGAGCAATGTGGATTATGTTGTCCAAATTATTGGGTAGGTTGCAAAGCCAAACCTGGAAGCCATCCATCATAGTATTCCGATGTACCTAACGTATATGAGCCTGTTAACCTGTGGACAAGACCACGGCTAATATCACAGCATATAACTCAAGCCGACATACCAGATCAAGAATATTGTTCTGTGCCTGCACATATTAACCTGCCATAAAAAACACACATCAAGTTATGCGTCTGACAGCAACTTTAGTATGTCCTCTAATCTCCAGGATGGGTAGTGGTAGTTGCAAGAAGAGTCAAGAACAGGCATCTTGAGAAACTTGGCAACTTCATCTCGTTCACCGGTCATCAATACTTCACCATATTCTCTTCAAGCTAATATCAAATGTCGACGGCCTCCTGTTAAAATGGCCGCGCAAAGGTCCACTGGTAATTCGGATGCTGGAGAGAGACCTCGATGTTATCAATGGCGTATCGTCCCATTCCCCACGAAAAGCGGGTCGAGAGGTTATAGAGCCGTTATCCTAAGGGACGATCCTTACAATATCAACCATCTTATTATAGCCAATCACTACCGGGCTCTGGATGATACCACAAGTTGTTGGAGAGCTCGTAGATCACTTATCTCTTGACCAAATTACATCGTATGCTATGACAGCGAATCCAGCTGCGGTCTAGCAAATGGGAATCACTTTTCGACCTGTTCAGAGGGAGATGATAGGCCTCCAGAGTATTTTGAAGTTATCTTCCCTATATACGCAACCTGGCACGTTCGGGCAGTGGAGCCGCAAGGGTCCGTCCGCCCTGGAGGGGTCACCGATACATAGTAACCCCACTCGTTGCCACCACCATTCAGGCTGTAGGTAAGATCTGCGTTTAGCTTCGGTGCAAAGAAAGATCTTTGACAGTCTCGAATTCCGCCCCCAGTCTCCTATGCGAAGAGCGTAGCAAAGTTGGCGAGATTCTCCCGGGATCTCCGATATTGCCGAGTTCCCGATCTCACATGAATCTCGTTGGATTGTCTGCTTGTCAAATTGAGGGTGCATCAACCAATGCCGGGTCTAACGAGCACGCCGCCTAACGTCGCACCGGCAGTTATCACTTGCCAAGGATGCGAAGATGCATATGCATCTCAAGCCTATCTTATGTAGGTACTTGCTACGACTCCGACGTCCGTCCCAGTGGTCTTCCAGCATCCAGTTATAAAGCCCAGGTGATAGTCCCATGTATAAACCCGATGTTCTAATCCTCAAGCGATAAATACAAGAGCTCAACTATTACCACTGCTTCATAAGTAACCAAACAATCCCCATACAGTAGGTATATAGCCAAAGACGTAAGCATAGAGATGACAAAAGAAGATGGCATATCAGTGCGGTACCCTTGCCTCAAAGAGCATCACAATAAGTACAATCAGCGTAAGGAGCACACACGCAAGTATGTCAACTAAGATATGGGTTCGCACGTGTGCAAAGCTCAAGTTATATGCATGCAGGCCGGTCATGCTAGGCACATATGCAATACTATGTATAATAGCTGGAGTAATACACATTCTAGCGGGACGAGGAGAAAATTCTACAATAGTGATAGGGCAACAATATGGAGTTTAATCGTAGGTAGATTCTCAGAGCCTCGTGGGTTGATGTCATTAAAAATACCAAGGTGCGTTCCTCCAAGCTTACTGCTTTTTTTCCACCTACGATTTATGGGGCTACACAACCACTGATTGGCGGACGCCGGCCAGAATCTGTAGAACCTTTGATACCTAATTAAGGTGTCGACAATTATCGATAGCATTAAGCTAAGCGCACTAACCAGTCCTCTAAATTACGAGTAACCATTATTAGGCCGTCGATAAAACTATTAATCGTAGGTTATAAAAGGCGATACTAGGTCTATGGTCAGTTATAAGCTGCTATTTAAGTTTAATATATATACTCGTTTTAAAGTTATATGAAAATAAAGTAATAATAAAATATATTAATTCTTATATACGAAGTTTATCTTTAAAATAAGCTTTTAATAATTAACGTTATAGTTCTGATACAGAGTGCTAGAGAAGCTAGGTATTAAAAAGCTAATACTGCTTACCTTATTTATATTATTCTTAGAAATAACATTATAGAACTTCTCTTCTGTTTTTGATATTAATATCCTAAGGTTCTTATTAGTAATTAATATATACGCTACTTTTCCATTCTTATATTATAATAATAATTGATAAAAACTAGTATAAATAATAAAGTATAAAATATAATAAACTTTATATTTACATTATTATAGTTATAAAAATATTATAATAAAAGATATAAATAAAAGTTAATATATTTTCATTATTTCTTTATTATATTTTAAAAGATTTTATAATTTTTTTTAAAATGTTAGATAGCGCTTAATACAATGCTAAACCTAGTATTTTTTACTGCTTAAGTATCTTTATTCGTACAGTTAATAAGTTCTTTTATTTAACATATTTTAAAATCAAATAGTATTTTTCTATTAGCTTTTTTATTTAATATTAATTAATTTAGCTTGTTTTTTATATAAAGCTAAAAACTTATTAATATTAATAACTTTAAACATAAGGTTTGGCGCTTTTTTTTTTCTTATAGATAGGATGCTTTTTACCATATCCTATTTGTTAGCTATTTTTTTTATTAACCGCCTGTAATAACTTTTATTAAGGTCTATTAAAGGCGATACCCGTAATCAGGCCCCATTTTACATTGTAGCTTTAGAAACGTTGTATGAGTTGAGTTATTAAAAAGTGTTAATAAAAGGTGTTGTTGTTAAAAAAGTGAAAACCCGATTCAGGAAGTGGGTAAATTCAGGAAGTGGGGGAAAGACACTAATATTGGCTACGTCTTAGTATAATGTACAGAATTTGCCAAGACGTTAATCGAATCTGACCCATACCGGTCAGCCGCTACTCGGACTAACCTTACTCAGGTAGGTAAGCGCTCCCCATGTCAATTCTCCGCATTGGAGATGTATAGCATGATAAGCCCATGGGCCCACCCTTCGGTGTATGATCCCTCGTTCTAAGGTACCAATCCCAATGTCATTCGAAGATTGGTCGGCATAAATGCACAGGCCCAGGGGTACTCTTGCACTGGACCACCACATGCCGTAAGAGGCCTGGAATGTAGACTCCAACGAAATTTTATAATATATACAGTCGTATTTCGGCCAAGATCGACCTTCGTCATGCGATGGCGGCAACCACTGGCAAAAACCGTCAGAGCAGGTTTATTCCCGGAGAGATTTTTATGAGATTCTACTTGACCCTACGATGGGCTCTGGGGTATAACTAACAAGAAAGCTCCTGAGAGTTATACTTCTCACAGTATACGATTTCACCGTCCTATTTTACTAAATATAGCCAAGAACGCATGACGTGTGGGCGGCCCTCGAAAGCAACACCAACATGTATAGGCTATTTTCATGGGCCAACATATCTGTTACATGTGCTGCTTACCTTGTATACACAAAACATCCCATTTCCGCTTGTTGGAGCCGACGCCCAGTCGACGAATGGCTTGCCTTGCAATGAAGCCCAATTAATATTAGTATATATCTCGAACTATATATGGAGCCTGTCATATACATGCAGGAACCAGGCTTCTAGAATAATTCTAGTGACGACCTTGGTAACAGGATCTGCAATGTCAAAGCTTAGAGTAACCTATGGGATATTTCGACCCGCATCATCGTTCTCTGTGGATCACAGATGTGATAATGCTGCATCAATGTCACCGGAAGTTGCGGTAGCTATAGGTACACTACCGTGATCAATACTTCTATGTACTCTGCTGGCTGAAAATCTGGATAACTTGAAGCTACACGGTACTTGCGTCGGTCATTGTTTAAGTTGCGTTAGGCCTGCTATCACCCCTGTTACTTTGCAGGAACCTTCACCAACTGGAGCAGACCTTCGGAACAAGAAGACCACAGGCGTTGTCAAAGACTGGTACTGGAGATTTACGTATTTATATGCCAAAGCATCTTTGTCCTTTAACTTAATACAATACTCAGACAATTTTGTGGTGAGTTCTATACAAGCCCCGATTTTCTTCGCAGTAAGGTATGATTGGCTTATGGCGGCCTTATGTATTTGCCATACACTTTATTTGAAGGTGATACATAAGGTTAGTATCTGCCTTGTACCTAGGTAGTTTCTGGTCCCAGGGAGGGGTAGATCAACCGTTAATAATCAATGGGATATATGTCACGTGACGCGCCTAACAACATTGGCATAACATTTGCGTCTGGTATCTTATCTATCGATATCGGTGCGTACTGTAAATACTGGATTTCATACAACAGCCAATCAATTTAGAGATTTCGAAGATATATGGGCGCTTATATACCACCAAAGGCTATGATCCCGTATATTGAGTAGTCGTCTAGTACAATTTTTGAATGCCGCGTCGGCCGAGATCATTGCTGTCTACTAAGCATGTGTGTGGATATAAATCGGCTGCCTGTTTCAGATCGCGGAACGCTGCAATGTGGCGGAGACGACGACCTTGACGACCAAGCGCATTAATGGATCTGAGGCCCTCTTTTGATAGTAGTGGCAAGGTGCGCTTTCAAGTTGTTAGCACGATTTCTTGATGAGTCAAGAACATTTGCCCAACCACGGAGCCATAATCCGAGGGAACAATAAACATCCTGCCATGGACACCCTCCTAGCCTAAGACGTATACGGCTTCTACCGGATTGAGGCTGCCACGTGCATTCTAGGCATTTCTTAATTACCGAACGTTTTTGTTCCCAGTGTAGTCTTTTTAACCGCTCAAATTGAGGCACCTCTTGTCCCCTACGGTATGTCTAAGTAGCTAGTCACAAGAGCCTGAATGCCCTCAGCCAAATAGCGCCTAGGTAGGTAAAGTTGTGTTTATTGTAGTACGACGGCTTGCCGGCGAGCGCGTTGTGGAAGAGCTTATAATTGGGCACTGTGATCGCTTCTGGACTCAATTCTCATCGGTCTTGTGTCGGCGACGCTGCGGCGCGACGGACAGATAAAACAGCAGCCTGAGGTGATCTGCAATGTCAGAGGTGGTCCCAATGTGAACTAGGTATCCCAGGGACGAGGTTGATCTACGGCGGTATGTCCCTTTCGGGTAATTAGAAGTTAGAGGACTCAACCACTTTACACTTTTCTAGAAAAGTCACGCAATACTTTTCTTGTTCCTAGATTCCTTTTACTCGGTTCCTCCGACTGCGAAGTGGATTCTATTGGGGCCGTCACAGCGCCACTACTAACGTGTCCTCAGTATCCTCGCCGAGACCCATCGCCAAAGCTAGGTTGACCTCGCATCGGCAATTAACCCGAGCTAAACGTTCTTTGGAAATTCCACCGATGATCATCCATGGCCATGGAAAATGGCCTATTCCAAGCTTACCAACGGTGGCACTTTAGGTTTCAACATTGTCGCCAGCAGTTAGGGTCAGGGTTAAACCTAGGGTTCGGGTTAGGCCCCTGGTGGTTGGGAACGCCGGCGAGAGGCTGCTTATTTGGATATATGGCCTTGGTATTTGCAGTCATGTTGGTAGTGGTGGTATTGGTGATATTGGGTGGTGGTGTTATGGCAGAAGTACCAACCTTGACTGGGCCACCCACTTAGTTTGTATGGGGCGAAGAGTAATAAGTGGTGGGTCAGTTAACGATTTGGCGACGTTAACCTCGCTGGGGCGGAGACTACGAGTCGTATATACTAAATACGACAACTTGCCACGTGAGAGAAGAGATCTTCGATTCCACTGCTCGTACAATCCATGCTGTCTGTCACCTGGGACATATATTTTCCCGTGACAAGGGATGTTCCGAGGTAATCCCCGAAGTAGGGATCCGTCACGTCATGTAGTGACCTACGCAGGGGTAATTCCTGTTACATACCCCAACTGGTCCACTACATGTCAAAGCAAGTTCGCATACAAACTTGTATGGGAATAAACACTATCTAGCAGTTTCGTCATCCTTAGCGCTATCATAAATTACTAAGAATTAGCATTAATGAATGTGGTCTATGTATACCCAATATAATTTTTATTGGACTTTACACGACAACCTTTAACGGCAGCAACTGGCCTTTTCGGCCAAGTAACAAAAAATCCCCCGGTTACTGTATATATGCTGTCTGGATTTCGGAGAAGAAGATACCAGATATCGATTCAGCGCAACTTCGTTACGAGATAACTGCAGTCCCCGAGAAACCTAAGGTAACCGGCGTTGACTGGATATGTTGTTAGTGGATATCTCGACCACAAGAGTAGTGTTAAATTTGAAGAACTGTTTACAACGAGGAGAGCACAGATTACATTGAGGCATTGACTCTGGATCCACATACCTACTCCACATGGCTTGGCAGGATGTGGGGATTTAATTTGGGGTACACTATTCAGGGATCTTTTGAGTTAGCTACCTTTACCGGCCCAGGTTCTGCCAGCCAAGGTTGGAATGTAGATTTTTTATAGATATTGTATAGAATATACATTAAGCCGTTATTTTCCAGATCCGTACTTCAATTCCTTACGATGACGGGAAGCAGAAATCAGCTGTGTGGGAACGTCCATAGATGTATGGAGGAGCTGGTGAGGGAACTAACAGAAAATACCCCTGGATACTCGTAGTGCCAGGGGCAATGCAGGGCCCTGAACCCCTCTACTACGGTGGTATGGGTAAGTTTTCGCATATAGTCAGGTATGTGGGATCATGAGACCCACTTAGTATTAACCTACCCTAGATTAGCGCATTTAGATCTTGTCAGGTATCGAGGGGTTGGCCTCTGTAAAAGCTACACCTAATTTGTATGGCGTGGCTACTAGCGTGATCCACTGGTACCTGACAGTATGCGAAAACTTTTGCCTGATACCGTAGTAGGCTCTGGTGCAAGCTCAGGCCAATGCTTAACGCGTTATCTCGTGTTATTCAAGGGTCAGCTACAAGCCTCTGTAAGAATGATCGTCGTCGAAGTGTAACGTACATAGTGAGACGCCGTCAGTGCAACATTCCTGATATTACGTAGGTACCTCGCGGGATGGGATATTCATGGAGATGCGTCTGTCCACATGACATGCCACAGCACCAACGAAATAAGGTCGACTACACGCCTGTCCCTTTTAATATCTGCTCGGTGATTGATGGGACGACGTTGTCAGGGCGGTTCATGAAAATAATGGACCCAGTTATTTCCACCTCGCCAAAAATTCAAATCCGACCCCACCTAAGCCCCTTCTGGGAAACCCCACCAGCAATTCTATCCCCCCAAATACTAAGTGCAATGACTGAGCAGGGCTGGCACAACCGCCATAACACCACCATCACTTCACCATCAGCACCACTTGCAAATATCAAAACCATACAGTCCTGAGGTCGCATTGGGGGCCTTTTTCCGGGCCCCAAACCCGCCGGGCTAACCCTAGCCCTAATTACTAGCCCTAGCCGCAAAGCCAAACCCTAACTATAAGCGACAGACAGTATTTAGCCGTACAACAGCTATATATTAGAGGTAAATGCAGCACCCATCCCCTACTTTGCGCCGCTTATTTTCCGGGTGAGGAAGTCGAGCGGTGGGGTTTCCAAAAAGGGCTTAATGCGGTAAGATTGAAAATTCGCCGAGGTGGAACTAGCTAGCCCGGAAATAATTGTAGGAGGGGCATGCTTATTCAATACGTAACAGCTCCTGCGCTAATCGCATCCAATTTTCTCTCATGCTCGAATCAGACCATAAGACGGCCCTTGGGAACTCATCCACACGTCTTCAAAGTGGCACAGCACTCACGTCGCTTATAGGATTCCCATACGCCGTTACTAGAGTCTAATTTGGGTCGGCAACTCCGTCGTCCATCCACAGGCCATATGTGTGTTGGCGATCTTCAAGGTCTAGAATCAGATACTCCGGTCAAGTATCGGGTAGGGTGAGACTAATGCTCTCGTCGGAAGACGTCAAGCAAGTCTGTCACGCGGTGACCAAAGAATCTGATATTCCAGTAGCCCTAACGACGGTTGTGACTATTGCCAGTGCTACGACATTTGTGGTCACCGCACCGTACGTCAAGTGGACACCCTCTCCGACTCGAGGGAAAAGAAGAAAAAAAAAAGCGTAATGCGTGCAAAATCAGCTCACTATTTAGGTGATTATCGATCGATATGTCAAGAGTACGGCAACCAGCTCGCCGTGTTCCCACATATTTCGTACAACAGAGATAATTGTGAGCCTTCAGCCCTCTGCATCCACGGGTAAATCCCCTGGTCGTGGTACCGGACAGACTAGAAGAAGCTGTGGCTTGATGTGATGTAACAGGTAGTGCATATCTTGGACTTGTTCCCGATTATCGCTGCATCAAACTTGGCAGATGTCCTTCCATCAGGCAAGCGCACTGAAGTTTGGGGGCTTCGGGAAGCCCAATGGCCACAGCACTTCTTGGATGCCGAACGCCGGCAAAACCGATTACTCTACATCGGTATTGTCCGCATTCCCCCCTACCATGATTGTGCACGAGCCGAAGTACATGTAGAGCATCTTGTCGGTTCTCCTCCTGAACAATTTCCCGCTTCGAGATTTTCTTGTGCGAACAGTCTTCCAACGGACAATCAAAACAACATTGAAGCCGCTACTTTTCCGACATATCACATCCAGGTACCCGGGAACTTGCATTGCGCAGCTACCTGGGACCCCCAATGCATTCAGGTAAAACACAACCAAAACTGAAACTCCTGGGTGGTGGATGCACGTGGTACCCTGCTGATTATTAAAAGTTTTCGACAGTCGTTGGGGGGGAGCCTGCCTTTCCCGTTGCCGTATCCGGTAATCCGACCTCCCAACTACGAAACATCTCGCACCCTTCTTCAAGCCTCGAGATGAGGATCTGAGATCCGATCGGCGAGTGATGAAGAATGCTTCCGAGATCACGCACATGCATACATACGGATGGAAACTCCATGCCATGACCTAATTAGCTCCGAGAAGGAGAGAATGCGGCCGTCCTCGGTCACCAGACCCCTGAGCGCCGTGCACCGGTTCGTCATCATCCACCTCCTAGTGCAACCTCGAGTGGTAGAGCCTGGATGATCGTGATGCACAGTCGTCTTGGTCTTGTTGGAGCTAAACGCATCGTTCCGGCCACCCAGTTTACCCTATGTGGTCGAGCATCAAATAGATTAAATAGAGCAATGACCAGTACCGTATAGCAACAGCCAGGATGAAATTATTTCCCTGGTTAAGAAACATGAGTAAGCTGGATGCTGCTGGCATACGACGGCAATGCCGTCAGCTGTGGTAGCGACAGGGGATGATATCAGTGAATCCGTTCATTTCCACAAGTGACAATATCTAATGATGACTTGAATGTTGGAATCAAGGGAGGTTAATCATATCTGAACCAAGGAGGACCAATCGCAGAGTCGTTTCCCGACCCCGGTATCTCACGAACGCTGTGAGCTATTGGCGTGTTCGTCTAGAAAGAACATACACTTCATACAGTCTTACGCCGTTTACGGATATAACCCGCGAAGGACAGGTGAAAGGCAGGAGACCGAGAGCGAGGCTGGAGAAGCGGATGGGAAGCCAAAATCACCTGCTCTCCAATCCCCATGTACTGGTCGATCGACAGCGCGATCCACATACCACATACAGGAGCCTATTTGATCATTAAACGTAAAGGCGCGGAGACTTGCAGATAGGGGAAAAGAAACAAGCATCACGGTTTGCCGGGCATGTTGGCTTCATCCACCCATTCTAACCTATACGTACTAATAGAGCCACAGAAATCGAGGCGTTCCTGGGCTCCTAGAACCGGGCTCCTGGTAAAGTTATGTGTCATATTATTACCCTACGTAATATATCAGACTTGAGTAGTAACAATCACCAGGTCCTCCGGAGACCGCATCGAATGCATCAGACCGGACTCCATGCGTCGAGAATACAATTTGGTCCAAAGCCCCAAATGCTCTCAGACTACCGGCATCCTGCATGCATGATGCAGCCCGCGTCACTACGTATGGCCCACAGCCAGCCCAACGGGCTTGCGTGAAAGCAACGGCAGCAACCCTTGAGCGTCTGCAATGCTAACTGGCACACGGCACCCTACCCCCAATCGATAACCGCCTTCCACCATGCCTCATGCCAAGAGATCCTTCTCGCTGCTCTTCCGGTGTTAGGTTGGAGTTGTACGGCATGTGTTTGTTTAATCAGTAGTACGACACGGAAGATAACAATATCCCTTGTAACCACGGTATAAACATGTCTCACACGCTGGAAGATTAGCCAACCTTTCTGCGCACGGGTTTATTTTGTGTCGCCTCGTAAGAGGACTGCACAGCGCCGATTTCTGAGGTATCAGACCAAGTGGAGCGTTCAGCACCGATCAACGGACCAGGTTGATCAGCTGCGGCGCCGTTGCTTGTGGGACGTGGCGCGTCCCCAGACATGCGCCATGGGGCTCGCTACGCCATTGGCTCAGTTCGAACAGACCCAGCTCCAGGGGAATCAATCACATCTTACCAATGCTCCGGTCTTGGTATTGGGATACATCGAGATACATCTCCGACTGGCAATTATCCAGGTCAGTACCTAAGGATCACTCTCCGGCTGGTTTTTCTTAATCGGCAACCTACAAAAGCAAACAGGCCCAACTTGCACCACTAGGATTTTGACCCCCACACGCGCTGTAAGTCTTACCTGTCATATTTTAGGTACCATGAACCTACCGGCTGCCATCACGCGCCTGACGGTACCCTATCGTCTGTTCAACCCCCACGTAATCTCTTAAGACGCCACCTCAAATCGTCTCTTGATTGCTTTTGGGTGCTCTCTGGGGGCGCTGTCGTCTCCAACGCCGCGCCTCATCGAACCCGATCCGGCCAAGTCCAACATCATCTTCCCTGGGTTCGCCGTTCCCGTCCACCTCCACACCCTCAGTGAAAACCAGATCACCCCTTTTACCCAGAATCTCGCGGCCGGCCTCCTCGAGCAAGATGCCGAAGGCTAGCAGCGCAGTCTCGTCCATGCTCTGCTCGTCGACGACGCCCCGCTCTGCCCTTCTGCTCTCGCGTCCCTGCGAACCCCGGGGGCCGCTGTCGCTGCGCCGCCGCTGGGCGGCAAGCGCCGCGTAGAAATGGCTCGCGTAGCTGTGGACCGCTTTCACCATGTCGCTGTCGGGCAGCACGTCGCGACCGCTGTGGGGCAGGGCCTCGTGGGCGTGGTAGATGTCCTTCTCCGCAAAGCGAACCGGGGCCCCGATGCGGCGGAATAATACTTCCTCCGGCGCGAGAGTGGGGTCGCGGTGCTGATCCCCCCGGGCGGGACGCCGGTGGCGGGTCGATGGCGCATCGGAGTCGGAGATGTCATCGTCGAGAGGAAGAGTCGACGTTACCCGTCCTGATGAGGGTTACGTTAGAGTTGGTGTTCATAACTAACCCGATGTCGGTCGTCGCATCTGGAATGAGTAAACCCACCTGCTACCGCATCGTACAAATTGGCTTCTCTCTTTCTACGCTTCCGTCGCCCGTCAGCGGCCGCTCCGGCTTCGGGGTCGGATATATCGGATAGAACTGACGGGGTTTGTACGAAACATCCGTCTCGGACGCTCTTGGGTGCCATTGTGTGGATGAGACGGCGCAGCGCAGCTCGTGTCCGTGTCGATGAGCCTATTTAGGGCAACGCCGCCCTTCTCATTGATATTTCAATTGTTATGTTCCAGTTAACCTGACTTATGGTATATCGTCAAGGGAGAACTAGGCAACTGAAATCCGATTTTATGTGATGTCATCTGTAGAATCCCTTCTCAAGCCCTAACATTGAATATCTGAGCGACCGGGCGATTGTACGTCCATTGACCTGCCGTAATACATAAGGTGTAAATAAGGCGAAGTTTGACCTAAAAAGCTCCTCACAAGCTCCAGCCCACTGCGGCCAAGCTCAAGCTCTGTTAGGGGTGGGGTTCACCTGCCTTCCACCCTCTTTGCCCCGCCCTGCCCCGCCCTTTGTCCCACTCTGAAGCTTGGCGGTGCCTCCCCAGCGACCAGCAGAGAGCTTCCTCCCGGCCGTGGAAGCTTAAAGGCGCTGCTCAGCGCCAGAGCCATTCAGAGCCCACCCACATCGGCATTTCGGGATTTGACTTCCCCACACCTACTTAACGTCCGGCGTGGCTTCTACCGAACTTCTTGCCAAGTTTTGCGACGACAATACTTCTCCCATTCTATTTTGCATCCAAAGTTCGTCATCCATACAGGCCGTCCGGTCTCCGATCCTGATGAATGAATCAGCTGTTGTTTGAGCGGTCCACCGGTAATGTTGGGCCTAACGTCTTCGCCAGGCTACAGACTACACAGCTCCTAAATTCCTTCCGGCCCGCGCCGCACTTCCGCTTCGATGGCGGCGAGCGAGGCACGGCGATACACGACGGCGAGGCAAGTCCGGCGAACGCCGATGCTGGATCGCACATATGGGCGCACCAGGCCGGAGTAAGTGCTCTCGCGCTTGAGCGCTTCGAAGGTAAGATGTAAGTGCTTCCTTATATTCGCAGTTCGATTTCACCCATTGCAACATGCATCGGCTCATACCGCGCTCTAGCCTTGTTTCGGGCGGCTCGGATGCGTCTATTAAGATTTGGGACCTCGAACACTGCGGGAATCCATCACAACCGCACGTTTACAACCCAGTTGCACGCGTCCCTCGGTCGGCGCAGGCTCATAAGTTCGGCATCACCCACCTGTCATTTTACCCCTTTGACGCTGCCGCGTTTCTTTCTAGCTCGTATGATCAGACTTTGAAGATATGGTCCACCCAGAATGCCAAGGTCTCGGGCTCTTTTACTCTCGGGTCAAAGGTCTATACCCATTCCATTTCTCCTGTTGCGTCACATTTACTTGTGGCGTGTGGTACACAGCATCCAGCTGCCCGCTTAGTGGACTTACGTTCGGGTGCCAACGTCCAGTCTCTTACGGGGCATCAAGGGGCCATCTTGAGTACTTCATGGTCACCCCGGCACGAGTTCTCACTGGCCACTGGCAGTGTGGATGGGACCGTCAGGCTCTGGGATATAAGAAGGGCGGGTGGTGCAATTGGAATGCTGGATAAGGAGGACAGTCTGGGCCTGTATTACAATGGACTGCTAGGGTCCGATGGCAAAGTTCGGGTCCGTGCCTCGGCCAAAGCACACGCAGGCCCGGTAAACGGTCTCTCCTGGACTGACGACGGCGGGTTTATCGTCTCAGCCGGACACGATCGCCGAATCCGCGTCTGGGATGCCGCAACAGGCAGGAATACCCTCGCAAGTTTTGGACCGAGCATCAAGAACAGCCAACTCGCAACCGTGACTATGTTCACCTCACCTACCGGCGCAACACGCCCTGGAAAGGAGCTGCTCTTATGGCCCAACGAGACGGAGATTGTTGTCCTCGACCTACATGACGGCTACGTGATCACCAGGCTCCGAGGCACGGGACCTACTGTCGCCGGGATCCGGACGAAAGCTGGAGCCGAACGGACCGTAAAAAATCGCATTACCAGCCTCGTGTGGAGAGGCGCCGGCGGTGTTGGAGCATCTAGCGGTGTTGTCATGGGCGGTACCAATATGGCTGGGGGCATCTACAGTGCTCACCTCGATGGTCAGATAAAAGCGTGGACGCCGCAGCTGCAAGGCGCTGATGAGGAGATTGAGGATGACGCTGCGGGCCCTGACAGGGAAGAGAAGGCAAAGAAGCGCAAGGCTATTGATGACGTCTTCAAAAGCCTGATGGGGCAAAAGATCACTTTTGCTTGAAGTGGCTTTCGGCGGATCCATATTATATTCCGTGTTATAGCTACCGCGTCAAGCTCGGCTCTGGCACCTCGCTTCGCGGTTCTCCTCTCCGGGCCGAGGGGGCCATAATGTCATCAAACTATCCATTTGCCATAATACATAGACGATTCCCGCGTCTGCGATCAGTCCACGGCGACCCGAACTACCGAACTACTGAGTTTCTATCTTTCATGTTGTCACTTACAGCACGTATTTATTCCTCGGTCGTTTAAATTCTGTAACTAAAACTCGCTGCCGAGTCGCCCCTCTCTACGAAGGTAGTATTTACGGCAGCCCTAGCTTCCGGAGTTGAGTTTCAGGTTCTTTACCGACTGCCCGTCACCCTGTGTCTCTTCCACAGCTGCGGGATTCTTTCGCGAAGACCTGATTGGGTACCGTCGTCTGCCGCCCTTGAACCTTGCCAGGCGCACCTTGTCCATCCTTCAACCCCTTAGAGGCAAGGATGAGCAGCTTAATGTGGTATGTACTTTAGAGTAGATTGGCGGCTCCTCGGTCCGTCCTTTAAAGCCGACAACGCCGTTAATGACATATACGCACACATTCCCGACCCATTGTGATCCGGGTAGTTTGGTGAGACGTGATGGCGCAGCTTCCGGTTCATCCTCCCATCCAGGCTGCTTGGCGAGAAACCGTCCGGACCCCACGCACCGGTTATGGCGCATGACCTGGAAACGAACGTGGACGTGGACCCGGCCATTAGAAAGTCAAGGTCCGAATTAGCGATCGCCACCAACAACCTTATTACCCTGGCCGCCCAATGTTTACCACGTGGGGCCTCCGTCGGTGCCCAAATACGGGTGGTGTATGCACAGGGGACAGAGGAGTGCCCGCCAGGGATCCGAAGAAGTCGCTTAGCGGTTCGCCCGTTAAGCTGCTTGCTTACCCATGGCGTCAACTGGCTCGCGGATTGGACGATTTGAGGGGCTTGCTTCCCTGCCTGTTGCTTTATGTATCCCACGCATCCGGGAGAGGCGTCATAATCAGCTGACCCGGCATTCAGGTACGAGGACGGGGTCGAGGACCCCATCTCTCGAAGATAGTCCCTAGGTAAGGGGCAATACCTGCCCCTGTCACTCCATCGTACCATATGTCTTCTGAAACCCACGGGCTCCTTTTCCCCCCAATCATAATACCTAAGGTCGAGACTTGGAGAGTTCTACGCCATTCCCCGCCGCGCATGTTCTTTCCTCCCATACGTAGTATTAATAGCCGCGGCAGCTCCACCCCCCCGACAGACCCAGACGTCAAGGGAATGCGAGGATCATCTTTCTTTTTCGTATCCACCGGCGCTGACGCAAAAGATTGGGCCGCGGCCGACTGAGTCAGTCGAGTCAGTCAGTCAATCCCCCCTGCCAGTCCCTGTTGTGCACCCCGCTGTCAGACGCAAGGACAGACGCCCTGCCAGCCTGTTGGGGGTCTCATCTCGTTCGCAGCGGTTGTGGAAAATGACGTGGGGGTCAGCCGTCCTGCCTGGACGTCCTTTTTTTCTGTTTGTACTCACTGTCCCTGAGTGGCTTTACACGTTACAGATTTGGGAGGCAGCAGAAGGTCCAAGTTCCCAAAAGTGCCCGGGGTGCCGAGATAGGCGCTCCAGTTAGGTTGACCAAATCGAATAGTTAATTGACCGGAACTAAACGCTTTTGGCAACCCCCACCATCGATCAACCTCGGCTTCGGAAAATTACCCGTACAAAGCCACGGGAAAAGTGCTTTCAACCATTAACATCTGGCTGCGTAACATACATACTTAGCTAGCCACCGTATAGTTAATGCTAGGGTTAGGGCCCCATTAGGGCATATGGCCTTTATATTTGCTATGCTATAAACCGTAATATGCTGGTGGTGGCCTTGCTGTAATGTTACGGGAGTAGTACTAGCCCTGCTCCGTCAGTGCACTTAGTCAATATACGGGAAATGAGAAAAGAACCGGTGGGGCTACCAAAGAGCGTGAAGTTCCGGTCGATTAACAATTTGACTCGGTCAATCTCTAACTGGGTGGGCGGAAATAAGGAGACGGCTAGGATATATTGTACAATCTACCTACTATGGTGTTATGCGTAATTTTAAAAGCGCTGCCAGGTCGCTGCGCTCGAGCCACATAATGCTGTCCCATATTTAAAGTTTCTCGTTGCTATGTATCGAGGGTTAACCCATGTACAAGCTAACCTAACTTGTATAGCGTATCTACTGGCGCGGACCACAGCTACATGACAGTGTTTTAAATATTATGCCTGATACCGTAGTAGGAATGGATTGCTGTTCTCGGGGCCGAGCGAGGGGGCTACTACGTATGATGGGTAAGTCTAACATTCTCGGGCAGTATATCTCCAATGTTAGACGACCGGATTTTCTTTCAGTTGGTCAGTTTCTTGCACTAGCTGATACTTGACATGGATGTTTTATTCCGCAAGACACCAAGTATTCACTGGAACTGGGTCCAGCGCTGCAGTAGTGCGTTCCGAGCCCGTGTCCATGGAAGAACCGCGTGGATCTTACGTTGGATGTGGGGTACATAGGTTGTTCGACGCGGTGCCTAGGCGTTCTGGCTCTTTTCTCCCGTCATACTCCCGGGGGTCGCGCATCCTGCAAGCGAAGCTATGCAACTATGCCATTCGTCTCATGGTCAGGCAGGGGAGAAGTGTCTACCATACATGACTCGTTGGACTTGATGAAAAGGAACCTGCGCCGAGAATGGGCGGGGGGCCCTGTCCCTTGCGCTCCGCCGCCGCATTCCTGCATACACGCACTACATACGTATCTCGGCAGATATCATCGGAACGTGTCGTATATACGTCGCAGGCCTAACTCATATCGTTGGTCTTTACGAGTTAATTATTACTTGTTAGGCACACGTCTTGACGAGGCTCGCATGAGAAAACGGCGCATTGCAGGAAATGCATGTGAGATTGCCATGCGTGGGAATAACCTCGGGTGGTCAATTCCGCAGGAGTCGGGACAGAAGAGCGAACCAGCTCTTCCATATACCATACCGGGCCTTTCTTGTTTGTTCCTCCACCCTCATGTGACTAGATAGGTGGGCACGCGCTGTAACAACTTCCCGTCTTACCTACTGTACCTTCCTATAGGGTAATCCCAACCCTGTCTGCCCTGCCCGAAGGGGCCGTCATATCACGCTCCTGGGTTCTTGGCGGCTTACGGCGCCGAATTCGCGGCAGTTGATATCGGTGCCAGCAGCTTGTTGTTAGTTTTCGGAACCGAAATCCTGTTCGCTTACAACTCGGTGAGATTACTGTACGACGACGGACCAAGGGAAAAAGCTGCGCCGTGTGCTGTTCGCGTTCCCCCTGGAGAAGAGCGGCGGCTGGCGGTCCTGCGCTGGATGGCTGGGAGGGGTCCGTACGCCATTGCCGAGCTGCCATGCTGCATCTCATCGAGACCGCCGCGCTGTGTCGCCGGAAGCTTGGGTTGCCGCGCCATAGCTGGGGCCGAGCAAATACTACATCAGGCTGAGGCTGAAATTCATGCGTAGGTAAGGTATATGGGGCAATCTCTTCGCGCCTGGCATAGCGACCCCTCCAGAGGGAGCTGGATATGCCAAACCATGACCGAAGCGCCGGCTTCATAACATCTTCTTTGCATGTTCCCAGCCAATAGCTTATGGAGTATGACGAAGATCAGACCAGGCAGGGAGTAGCTCCATTGACTTTGGCCTTCCCAGCTACTGGGTTCTCGGGTCATCAGTCTTGAGAGAATGGTCCTCGTTTGCTACGGGATTATATGCCATACGTGATAGTTTAGCTCATGAAGCAGTGTCAACGGGTTAGATTGCCGGGCCTGAGACCCTAATCTGCTGGCTTCAGCTAGCCATCGCCACATATGCACTCTCATGTACCTAGAAGTCGTCTCCATGTAGCATTCCCTTGACTCCTTGATCCCGCAGAGAAGCTTCGCTAAATTTCACAACCCCTTAGATGTCCCTAGCGGATTCACATCCTTCTCCGAGAGGGTAGTCCTCCAAGCTCCGGAACGGACAGAACGCGAACGGCGAAAGTAAATGGGGTTCACTACCAGCAACACTATCCCGGAAGGCTGGTGGTGACGTTTCCGTAGGAGTGACCGCCGGGAGGCATGCAGAGGCCCCGGCTGCCGTATCGTTGGTTGATGCTGTAGTACGTTCCTACAGCCGAGCACTTTGTCAACAAGTCAGCACGACAGGGCCGTGGGATGGAGGGAAAGGGGGGCTGCTCTACCGTTATCCCAACTGCAAAACGCTCTGTTAATGCAGCAGTGAGCATCTTGGAAAGGGATGCAAGGCGGGCTCCGAAGTCCGTGGTTATAGGATGGAGATGCATGCCAGGCCTGGGATATTGGCATGGCTAACTCAGGCCAAAAAGCAACTGTGGTATAGAGCGTAGAGAATTTAAAAAATCTGCATCACGGTCACTAGCTGGTGTCCTTAGCCCTGTTGTCATTATCGCGGTGGCATATATGCGTGGTAGAGATTTCAGGACTTGATCTGGGATATATCACTCCCAGGCCTCCCATCGATAGAGTAGTACCACTTGAGTGAAAGTTTCACAGAAATGGCAAGTGTTATCTTATGATCGATCTTGATACACGGGATTGACGTGTAACGCGGCTTTCGTAAGGGTTTTCATTCTGTATTAGTTTGTTCGTATCGTGACCTTTCCGTGAATTGTTCCCGTTTGGTATCATATTACGCAGTTCCAGGGGAAATGCTCTTGAGCGGCTGATGCCCTTGACGACTTAGGATTAGACAGAAAGTGAAGAAAGCCAAACAACCACAATGCAGCTCACTCACAACGATCATCTTCTCCCAGAAATTGGCCATGGTACGACTTCTCAGCTTGCTTATTCTAAAGGCTCCCCTTTCGTTTGCGTCCATTTGCTGTTGATCTTCCAACATTGGCGCACAGAAGAATGCCGTCAATCCATCCTGCTGCTCCCTGACTCGACCACCAGAGACATACGGATCACCCTTAGAGGAGCTCCAAGATGTGAGTCTCAATGACGAAGCGAGTCATGCAAGAATGCCGCTACAACTTGGTAGTCGTCCCGAGTGCTTGAAATTGTTCACGAGTCTCTTCGTTGCTATCATAGTCTTCGCTGCTGCAGCACCTGTCCTTCTTCAACGCTCGATTGTGGTAAATAACAGCATCGAGATCGGGTGGCCCCAATATGACTCCAGCAGAATTCACCTGAGCTACTGCAGGGTCAGGGTAAATGCAACACTTCCTATCCAGATGAAAGGAATATCCCTGACCGCAATTCGGCAGGCTCACTACTGGTGCTTTCCTTCTTCCCTTCGGCTATGCTGCGGACGCATCTCCGACCCTACCGCGCACGACGCTCCTAGTCGCCAGTCTGCTAGCCTTCTCCTTACCAATACCCTGTGCCGGAATGGCGTTTTACCCTCAACTCCTTTGAGCCTCGATGTTTATGCAGAACCTGCGGAATATCGCACTGTTCGCGGTTGCGGTGAGGCTGCTAGCACAAGCTCTACTAGGCCTGTTGCTTAGCCCTCTAGTCGGTCTAACCATGCATAAAATTCCCGGGACTGCATTGCTGGTCATCGTGGCTCTCGCCTCTGTTCTGAGCAATATACTTCTCGTGTTTATTCGTCCTACGAGTGACTATTTCGCATGGATATTCCCATCGCTCGTCTTACGTACTGTGGGTATGGACTGATCATAAACGTTGGATTACTGTATTCTTTTCTGCTCGTTCATTACGTAGCGGGCAGGAAAACTCCTAGTGGAAACCTAGCTTCGCATCTTATCCGAGCCCCCCCTTTACTGCCAGTCCGGCCGCAGCTTCGCTCCTCCAAACCACGACTCGACTTTTACTTCCGATCGGCATGACAGTGACTACTGTAATATGGACTTCCTCTGAGGGTAAAGGTGGCATTAGCTGTCCTCAGATGGCATATACGTATACTTTTCTCGCCGCCACCTCACTGTGAGGCTTTGCTCTTCTCTTGGTCCCATGCGTCCTATAGGAAAGCAGGGAGCGCGCACATGCGAGACCCTCTAATGTACTGAGGAAGAGCAGATTACGTTGAAATCGGCATCCCTTTCCATCAGAAGTGAGAACCGGCCGAGCAAGCGCTGACCCTTAGTCTGATGCCGTATCCCACGCATCATCCGTCGCCGGGGACAACAGACGATAACGCGCCCCTTCCTCGTTCACATCGTCCTCCAGGATGAGAATTGATACGCTTTGAATCGTAGCCGACCGCTCCTCAACGACGACGGCCATCTGCACAAACCATAGCGGCGACGACAAGGTCGTCCGGGCTGTATGCGAAGATTGTGGAGCGAAGAGAAAGCGCACCGCTGACATGGGACATTCAGCGCACCCGGAGGGAGATCCTGCGCGTTACTTCAACGATCCGGCGCGCGGTGCAGCGGCCGAGAACAAGAGCTCCCTGCTGTACAACCGGCCCCCCGGCGAAGACGTCTCCCTCTCCCTCTCGTCAAATGGAGAGGCCAGGATGCATCAGATGCTAACTCAGGGGTGTCAGCCCTGAGCTATGGGGCAATGCCAAGATTTTTGCGGTAATAACCGCTTCGTCGTTCGGCTGCACTACATAACACATCTTACTTTCGCCAGAGGGGCTGGTCATCATGTCTCGAGACTCGCCACGCTGTTCTGCGGATGGTGCGAGCACCCTCATTGGCTTGCTTGCTTTGTATGGAACGCTTTGAAGCTACTGACTTTTGGGCGGGGGAGCAGTAGTCTTTTCGTGTGATTGCATTTTTTTGGGGCTTTTATATGTTACAGTCGTTGCGTTCTCCCAATATCTTAAACTCTGGGATCCTATTGTGTAGATATTTTACCAGTCAGAGTTGGTCCCTTGGAACCCGCCTCCATAGACATGAGGCATGTTCCACATGCCAGTTCAATATCGAATTCTAATACCTTTGAAAAGCAGACGAATAAGTAGCGTCCGCTGTCCGGGGGTGTCTTCTTGAGAGAAAATGGGTGGCTTTTTACTAAATCACTACCACCTTATATCTGTCTACCTTAGCCTCCAAGGATCCCAATACGGCATCAATGCCACCCACAACCATTCAGAAGCCTACGTAGATCTCGAATCACGGCATCCACCTAACGGAGTCCTCTCCTAACTTATCATTTCCCCGACATCCCCTACACCAACTATCATCCGAAGATAAAGCCACAAGGGACTGCCGCCGGAGTGGGTTGATACGTAATATAAGAAGATGGTGGTGGGGAGCGGCTTGCAGTGAGACCTGTCCGCCTTCCCCGTTTAAAAGCTTCCCCTTCCGATCCTCTCGAATCCTCGACAGCGCGCGCCATCACGCGTATTCGGTGGTATTTTCTTTCCCCCTTAGCTCTCTCGAGTCCTGCTTAAGCAAGCACAAGTAACCTGCCGAACTTGCCATCGAGGTAGTCGGTCCCTCGCTCGTACCGCTCATTCGCAGACTCAGCCGCGGACTTCATTTCTCGAGCCCGAGACAGAAACCCTTGGCTATGGTATCCCCCAAATTACGCGGCACCGCCTGCCGACCGGGAATGGGAACGCAACTCGCAAGCCCCCCTCCTGTGAGGGAAGGGGTGGGGGATATGGACTACTAGTCCTCCATGAACGGCAAGCATGCTTCTCGAGGGACGCTCGATCAGTGCAAATACTTCAATAGTAAGGAGTACCTGCCCAAACACCATCGTGGACACCGTCGCTTGAATTCCAAACAAGCAGCTCGCGTCGGCAAGACATAAGCCGCCAAGACGCATACGAAGAAATGAGCAAGATCCAAAACTATCCCCTACCTGTACGCATGTACGCATGCTACGCGCATAATCACATCTGGGAAATCAAGAAACTTTCGTGCAACCTATGTGACTGAGGTGTTGAATTGCCTTTATTCCTTTCCCGGCAGCAGGCAAAAAGGCCTCACCGTGCTCCATGCTAGATACCAAACAATAAAGCAGAAAGACGAAGGCGCTTGCATGATATACCCCGAGTACGAACCAAAACCAAACCGCGGAGAACATATGCAATCTGATGAGATATTCGTCGCGTGAAACAAAAGAGAGAAAAAAGCCACCCTGTTCCCGTGAATTGATTGTTCGCGCCCGTCTATTATGCGTTTCGTTTGTACGTTCGTGATAGCGGATGTCTCGATTCGGTCGTACAGTCTTAGAAAAAGAAAAGAGAGAAGGAAGAGACAAGCAAGAGGAGGATGTGAAAACCAGTGGCCTCCTATGTGCCGGCTCTTAGTAGTAGACTTATGTAATAATGGGAGATGCCCACAAGCATTTTGTCTAATGCCTCTTGTATTTCTGCCTCTGTCGTTAGCCATTGAAGAAGTGTCCGGATAGGGTGTGCTTTATAACTTACCTCGTCCGCGCGCCTCCTATTCTGGGGATCCAGAGAGTTCGTGGCCCCCATCAGGGTCTGTCCGATAGCCTTGCTAGATCCGATTAGCGGTCTGAAGATGATGGTGGGCGCCCGCTTGAGGACCGCCTTCGCCGCGCCCTGGGCGTTCTGGCTTTCCATGACCGCCCCGGGGACGGCAATGATGGCGTCTCGTGCCACATTAAGGTCGCGAGCAAGACTCGAATACGCTCCCTTAAGACCCTGGACCACACCGGTGGGCTGATCAGCGTATAAACTAATCTGCTTGGTTTCCTCATCGTCGAGATCCTCGTCGTCCCATCCGGTCTGTTCGCGGGGCTCCGGCTGCTCAACCAGCATTCCCTCGGCGCCTTGGAGGGCATACTGCGTCCCGACAGCGAGCTTAGCACCGAGCTTGACGATCTCGGTGCCCGTAGTTTTTGCGAATGCCGCCGCTCCTTTACCGATACTACGCACGATCCTGCCATCTTTCTTATATTCTTTGATGGGGATCTCGATGAGATCCTTGAAACCACTTCCGACATTGACGATGGAGCGGACAGGGGCGAGGCCGGCAAGAATTCCGGGTAGCTGGTTTCTCTTGACATCTGGCATCCAAATGTCGTTCAGTGTCTTCCCCAGCCTATCGAAGCCCGAGACGCCATAGATGATAGTATGTCGCAGAACCATGCGCGCTTCATCGAGCACAATGAAATTCATGAACTCCGTCGTATGGCCGGACCGAAGTCCTGCATAGTCAACGCGTTTCGGCTTGAAGTCCAGTTTGACGGGGATCGAGTCTATCTCGGCCCTCTGTATAAAGGGTACGTCACTGGGTGAGGCATGAGTGGGAGGTGCGGAATCGTCCTTAAACTCAAAGAACCGAGTAATAAAGTCCAACGCGTCTTGGTCGACATGCAGTCGTAGAGGCAAGAACGCGGCTCTGAGGACAATCTCAGAAGCTGCCAGTTGTGGAACAGGCTTCACATTCCAGATATTGAGATGAACCATGCTGGACCCCATTTCTCGCTCGCCGGCGTCTTGGTCATACGTCGCAAATTTCTTCCAAGTGGATGTCGGGACATGGTCGAATATATCGAGGTCATTCACACGGATATCCACAAAACTCTGTGTCTCACCGGAACCTGGAGGGTAGGCAACGAGGTCCACATTGATGCCTTTGAGCTCAAAGGTTATCTTGTGGCGCTTACTTCGGTTGAGCCTGAGCTTCTTCTTAGTACGATAGGCGCCACCTTGACGGCTGGGCGTTGCAGTCAACGCCGTTGTTGCCAGGGACTCTGTTTCCGTGGCGTTATCGTTCAGGTCCTGGTTGATTGCCAAGGCAAGCTCACGCGGATCTCGATTGGCAGGGATGCCGATATAGATGGAATTGAATAGGAAATCGCCAATGACCGTCTCTTCCTCTACAAACTCCATATCAGTATTAGATCGAGCGCGATCCTGACGGGATTGACGTTCGATTGCCGTTGTTTCAATATCATGGACAGCTCTCGTTATAACCTCACGAGTATGATTCCAGTCATAGCCATCGAACAGGTTCCATATGGCGTGGACATCACGCACACGGATGGTGAGGGGGTACCTCTCCGTCTTAGAAGTGCCGTCTTGTTCATATTCGTTCTTGGCGGAGTTCCATCGCCGGGCTGATCCTCCCCCCGCAGGATTAGCGCCGAAGCTGTAGTTCTCTTTGATGAGGAGCTCTTCATCGTCCTCCATTTCAGCCTGGCTACTAAAATTTGTGAGCAGCACACCATCGTTTGTATCCTCCACCGTGGGTTTTTCAGAAGACATAGAACGCACGGAGGCCTCCAGCTGCTCATCAGCATGCTCTTCGTAGTATTGGGAATCAACATGCAGAGGACTCGATTGACTAGATGCAGCGAAGTCCAAACTCCCGTCGCCTTCGCCGCCGAATTCTTGAGCGAACCCGAAGTCATTGTCGAAGTCGTAGTCGCCCTCGGCCTGGCCAAAGGCATCAGCAGATATTGACGAGAGGAGATCCTGGAGAGGAACATCCGGGGTAGTTCTATATTTAATTTCTTTGCTTGGTGGGGTGGGAGGCGTAAGGGCGTTGGCCAACGTTATAAGAGTCTGCATCGAGTCCGCGCAGGTTTCAAGAACGAGGAGGTCATCCCGCACCTCAATGTCGACACATTTCGAGCCCTCGTCCTGGCCACCCGAGACTGTGATAGTGGCACGTGCAGAGGAAATGTAGCAGATGTCCACATAGCCGCGTTGACATAATTCCACCAATTGTGGCGTAGATGTACTTGAAGAGCGCCACCGTGAGCGTCGTCGTTCTTTTGAGTCCAGGGCGGCGACATCATCGATGAGTAGAACCGAGGCCTTGTTCAAGTGTCCCAGCGCTTTTGCATCGCCTCCGTTGGAGAGATCAATCTCTAGGTGAGCATCCGTCAGGGCGATCACCATCTTCGATGACAACCCAAGCGGGTTCAAACCCAATAAACAATCTCGGATGGCTACATTGACCTTCGTCGGTTTCCCCTCTTTACTCTTGCCTTTGCTCGAGCCTCCCAAGGCGGCTTGGTCTCTCCCCGTGATTGCCGCATGGGCCTGTCCCCCAAGATTTGCTACTGACGCTGCCAGATTCGCCTCGAACTCCTGTGGCGTTATATCTTCCGCAAGGTCCAGGATGTCCATAATAGTGGGCACGCGATATTCGATGTTCAAGTGCCGCAGCCTAAGTTTGATTACAGGTTCCATCTCATCTGGTATCATCCGCATTGTTAAAACCGGCCCATGGCCTGTCCTGTCCAGGGATGAAACGTCCGAACCAATTAGTGCCTCGTCGAGGTTACGCTGCATTGTAATGGTGCCAATCCCAAGAGCAACCAGGGAGGGGATTGAGATATGGCCAACCTCGACGTCCTTTAGCGACGTCTGCAGCTTGCCCAACTTCCCGCCAACATCGACTGCGACGTCGACATTGCGCACGAGGGTCAGCGTCAGAATACCCGGGCGATCATCCTCAGGTAAGTACTTAGCAACCGTGGACAAACGAGCAATCTCTTCCCCTAGCGCAGGCAGTACCTCTAGTTGCGGGAGCTTCCCAACCTGCACATCGACATCGTCGACATTAAGACGGAGGACGGCGCCCTTCCTCCTTTGTCGGAGCAGCGTGTCGACCATGATCTCGTCATCAGCTTCATCAAACTTGTATTTTGAAGGGATGATGAGTTCCAGCAACCGCTCCAAATCGTTGTCCTTCGGTGATACTAAGTATTCGATACGGGTGTTCGTGACCACGGCGCTGATGGGAGGATCTCCCATTGTGCGCCGTATGACCGGGCCTGTGACATGGATCTTCGAAATTCCAATACCCAGTCCCTCCTCCCGACTCACCAGTTTCACGGCGCTCGTATCTAGAGAAACGAGACATTCTTTTCCAATCAAGTCCACATGAAAGCCGCCGAGCCTCATGTTCACCTTATTATCTGAGCTGACTGATGCATCATCCGGGCGTATTGGCGCATCGAACCTCACACCTCGAGCTTTTCGAGCTGTTTTTGTCGGACTCTTAGGGCTAGACGAGGCATTCGATGTCATAGAGGAGCTCATGTTCAAGAAACCGCTGAGGCCTCCAAACCAGCTGAAAGTTTCGTCCAATCGTTGAAGATCTAGCTTCACATGCAGTGGGAGAGTTTTAATCTCGCATCTTGTCGCATCGGGTGTCTGCGTAATCTTGACAGCGACGTCGGCACCGGCAGAAGGGAAAGCATCTCTTACGGAAGCACGCATCTGCAGCCGCTGGTCAAAGGAGATGATATCGTCATTTCCGTAGCCGAAGTTGAATTTCCCAAGGTCGACCGAGGTCACGACAGAATCCTGTGATTTTGAAATGCTCAAAGTCAAGTTATCGAGTTTTGCTGTCAAAAGGGCCTCGGCATCGTGAATGGGGCTAGGATTGAATAAGCGCTCGGGAGTATCAGCAATACCTGCCAGAGTCTCGAGAAAGTGGACGGTGATCTGTTCGAAAGCGACCTTGATATCGGGAAGTGCTGATGGCTTGGCTTGGCTGTCCCGACCCTTAGGGGCTTTGACGGGTGTATCTATTTGGTCTTTAAATGCCGAAAGGATCTTTGAGATTACCATAGCCAGTAGAAAACCTGTCGAGACGTCACAGCGAATATCCAGTGGCGTCAAAACTATTTCGAAGACATTATCGGCGGGGTCTTTGGGAAGGAGGATACTAGGTGTCTGCGCTATTGAGGCTGTCGACTGTGCACCTGCATACACGGAGAACGCTCCAGGGATGTTCGGAGCCGTAGACTGGCTTAGAGCTCCGTGAGGTGATGTGGGCGTGCGTGGAGCTGTCGTCATATCTCTACTTGACGGCGCTTGGATATGTTCGTGATTCGATGGGACATAGAGCGAGATGGCGGCGAGCGACACAAGCTCTTTTACGAGGCGTGTCGGTCCTTTTGGTGTTGACGTATCGTTCTCCGTACTATGTTCTATCGGAGGCGTGCAATCTCCATGATGATGCATAGCTTCCTCAAGGTTATCCACCGGCAAGGTCTCTGCCGAGCGCTCTTCTGGGGGTAACTCTTCGGGGTGCATTCCGTCTGCTTGCCGTTGCGCTTTATGGGTTGTGGCAGGCAACCCGCCGTTATACGTAGAAATTATGGCCTCTGACAAAGCCGGACCGGACGATATTCTGTTGGCTTTTGGCGAGCCCTCTATGCTAGAAGGCTTCGAATCCCAAGCTCCTGGCATACCACGGTGTCCTCGGGACGGTGACTTATCGGAAAATGCGCTCATATACATGCTCTCTGCGTCCTCGTGGCTAAACATCCGGGAGCGTTCAAGATCTTCGTTCGGCATGGGGGTCGGTGACGAACCACTGCCACCACTGAGCGGTTCGGGTGGGCTCTCGTTGACCAGCTCTGCGTTGTGAAGCACTTGGCTTTCT
Organism: Monosporascus sp. GIB2; assembly: GCA_004155935.1. Classification (NCBI taxonomy): domain Eukaryota; kingdom Fungi; phylum Ascomycota; class Sordariomycetes; order Xylariales; genus Monosporascus; species Monosporascus sp. GIB2. Next base: position 66,331 of record QJNV01000146.1, read on the forward strand.
TCATGAGGCATCTTGAGAGCCGGCTCAGACCGAACGCTTCGTTCGACCGACGCCCAAAGTTCGCCGGGTGGGTGAATAGCCGATTGCGCCGGATCGCGCAGCGGGATTGCCTGGGCGCGACCACTCGGCGTAATCTGGTGTGAAGAGGCTCGGGGCGTCGATGGCGTAGATCTTGGCTCAGCATTCTCTGGATCACCGTTTGAGCTATCTATGTCATAGGGGATATCGAAAGCGTCTTCGCTGTCCATAAGGGGGCGATGGAGTTGGCTCTGCTCGAGCTCGGCGGACTCGCATAGGTTATGGCGGAGTGAAGGTATAGACACAGAGGTTGCCTCTCGTGAGAAATTGTGTCTGCTCGTCATGACTGGTGAGTTCGTGGCAGCCGTGGAGGGCTTTGACGGAGTGCGCGCAAGAGTCGAGAAGACATTCGCTTCCGAGATCAGGCATGCTCGAATGTTGCTTAGTGCGATGTGACGCTTCCCTTCCTTGTGAACTATCTTAGGCGAACCCTCCATTTGGGGCTCCTGCACCTCCGTTGTAACACCCTCTACATTGATGTCATCGATGGCAAGCTGGAAGGTGACCAGTTCGGGGACCGTCGAGCTAGGCTCCACGAGTGCCTCGACATCCAGTTGGAAAGTTACACCTTTGATCGACACCTGCGTCCGGTCCACGATGCCCTGCAGAAAGTCGGCAAGGAATGCGGGTAGAGAGAGAGGCTGTCCAGTGCCCAAGGGGAAGTCCTCCTCGCTTCCATCCTCGGTACTCGCTACGGAAGCACCTAGATCCTGGCTCTCTGCTTGGAGGGCGGCCTGGAGCTCAGCCTTCTCATTCAAAGGTTGTGTTTCAAGGAAGGACTGGGCAAGATCTATAGCATGGGGTACGACTTCCTCCTCTTCGGTGTTTCTGGGACGTTTCTTCTTCTGCGGCCCTCCATGGTCATCCTTGGAGCCTTCGTTTGGTGCTACCCTAAGCTTCACCTGGACACCGTCGACCTCGACAATTATAGGGCTCGTGTAGATCGCGGATGGCACCGTGATACGGAGCAAGAGGACCTTCGCTTTTTGGACCTCAAACGACGGTGGGAGGTTGAGCAAACGCTCAAGTTTCTACGGGAGAAATCAGGATTGTCAGTCTTGTGTAAGAAAGACGGGTAAGATGCGACGTCGTAAGACAAACCTGTAGCTTGATACCGACATGCTGAAAGGTGAAGACGGTGTTCATGCCTAAGGTGAAGTCAAGCTTGTCCATGTCCAAGGCTTCGGTATCGAGGAGTTCCAAGCGCGATAAGGCATATCGCAACAGCCGTTTAGGCATGTTGGAGCTCCGGAAGGAGTTGAAGAAGGATGCCATGGCGAAGGAGATGGGCGTCCTTTCCCAGAAACAAAAAGGTCACGATGTATTTTTATCTTCTACGAGGATATGATGCTTCACTTGACCAAGGCGAGGATCGCGCGTGGGAGGAGCAGAGGCGTATTATCACAATACCCCAGAAGGTCGGGCGCGGGGTGACGGCTCATCGTTGTCCGTACTTGCGAATGAGTCGCATGAGAGTGCGTGTACCTGATTCGATGGGTAACTTTTGGTTTGTTCTGACGTTTATGAGGAGAGCTCCCCGTCAAAAGGCCGACTCGGGAGATGTCTGTGCCTATGACAAGGAGAGCAATGTCGACATGAGCACTGCTTGACATCAGTTAAGTAGGTACTCCTGGTCGGTACTTGTATGTATGCACTGTAGTGTACATGTAGGTCTGGTGATAGGATGGGGGCGCATGCAGAGACTTGGCCGTTGACTCGCACTTCCCTATCGGTGACGGGCACTGAGAAGGCCCCCAATCACTGATCAGGGTGCCTATGCAGGCTATGTGGATGTGTCATGCACCAAACGCAGGCCCCTGTGTCTTATCGATAGGATGCCATCAAATGCTCCATAGGCACACCTATATGTAGGTACTTGTAGGATATCGCATCAGCTTCCGCCTTCGAGGTACCTAGCGCTAAACTGCAGCTGTCACAGTGGCGAGTGGGGTATTTCAGGCACCTGAGCAGAATGGCGCCAGTGCCCCAGCCTTTCATTCGTGCATCCAGACAGACACACATTCAGGGCCCTTCGCTTACAAGGAGGAACCTCTCGAAGTCGGGTAAACAGAACTTACGAATAGTATTTAGATGACTTCGAATATCAAGTCTTCTGTCCTTTTAAACCTATCTTAACCAAATCCTATGAAATGGTCTTCTTTATTTTATGATCGCTGTGCTCTTATCTTGAGGACCTATATGACTTTCATGTATAGGTACCGAAGACCACCGCCAGGTCATATGCGCAATAACTGAATTCTGGAACATGCATGTCTTGTATATAATATCCAACGCTTGATTGCATTCGCTGGACTATATAATAATCATCTATTCGCCCCGTCCATGGATGACTCGGATGATTGACTCTTTCCCTCTTCCACCTAGCCCTAGTTTAGGCCTAGTTCAGAACCGTAATGCCGCCCTCTTCCCTGCAGTACGCCTTAGCGATTCTGCTGGCGACCGATTCACCGCTCCAATACGCGCCGGTGGCCGTTCCCAGCGCGACGAACGGCGCGGTGTGCTCGCCGGCGAGCCAGAGCCCGCAGTCCGGCAGGCCCTCGCGCATGGTCTCGATGTCGGCATCGCCCTCCTCGAGGCCGACCTGGAAGTTGCTGTAGCTGCCGTTGCCTGCGAGCTCGTCCGCCAGCCACGCTGTCGCGAAGCAGCCCGTCGGCTTGCAGGCCGAGGCTCCTTCCTCGTAGCGCGGCAGGCGCGAGTAGTACGGCCTGAACCACGCATACAGGAACGCCTCCCTCTTTTCTTTTGTGGGCAACCGCACGAGCTCGCCCGTGAGGTAGCGCGACTGGTCCCCGTACGTGTAGAACAGCAGGGTCGGGTGCGAGGTCTCCGGCGTCAGGGACGCCAGCTCAACCATCTCCTGGTTCCACTTGTGCGGATTCGACTCCGGGGCGTAGTTCGGTGCGAGCCACTGGCAGAACCCCTGAACTTTGCGCTCCTTAGAGTCAGACGTGAGCCAGAACGCTTCTGGGAAACTGATGTAGACCTGCCATCCGCGGTGTTAAGGTAACTTTCCAATATCTCGTACCTTCTAATGGGATCTCACCTTCTCGAGAGAGCCGTAACCGATGTTCTCGATTGCTTTGGTTAGCCTTGCGGGCAACGGTGGGCTGAATGCTTCAGTGTGGTGCTGTTTCAGCCACCCAAGCGGTGCCGTTACAACAACTTCATCGAACTCGAAGCTTTCCCCACCGCGAGTCAGAACCTTTAGTTGACCACCGTCGTCACTACTACTTTGAATACTTGCGACCACTGTTTCGTATCTGATCACAGCACCTTCTAGGGCGGGTTTCGCTATACGTTCTAGTATCTTCTTATATGTCCCTGCACAGAAGAGGTTCTCTGGCAGAGTGTCAGCCCAGTCGTTTCGCGCCGACTCAAGACTAGGTTAACCTACCGCCCTCTATACATTCTTCAAGCCAGAAGTACTTCAGACTCTGCGTGAAGATGTGACTGCCGACGAATGCTCCCCAAGACTCCGCGATCTTGAAGACCATGTCTCGCTCCCTCTCGAAATCTGGCTTGGTGTCCGGTATCCGTCTCGCGACCTCGTTCTGGAAGAAATCCCAGAGACTCTCACTTGGACTTATCGTAGCGCAGTGTTTGTTGCTGTGGCGGAACGCATCCTCTATGATGCCCCACATGATGCTAGAGTGCCTCTCCGACTCAGCTAATGACAGCAACTTACCATTCTCGTCAAGCACATATGTCCGGTTATCCCAGGACCCAATCGCTGTCTCCGTCTCTTTGGCGAGGTCCAAGATCGGATTGTCGTTTGTCCCGTGGATCCAGTTAGGGCCAGCATCGACTATGTGTCCGGAGGGCAGCGTCTCCTGATGAACCCGACCTCCCAGCCTAGTGCGACCTTCTATCAAAGTCACTTGGAAGCCATGGTGGAGTAGGATATCTGCGCACCGCAGACCGGCCAGTCCAGCGCCAATGACAGCAACATGGGGCTTCCGATGGTAGATCTCGGCTCGACGCTATGAAATGTGAGTATGGATGTGTAAGAGAAAGCAAATTTGTTACGCAAGCGTTCCCGCAGATGCAGACAGAATCCTCAGCTGCCGCATGTTCACCAGCATAAGCGCGTCGCCTGACAAAGGTGTGTCAGGGGTTAAAGAATTTGCATACCTTCCCGATCTTATTTACTAGCGTCGGTTGGTCCAACATTTCCCCAGAGTTTCTGGCGAGGGTGCTTTGTAGCCGGCAGGACGTGAGATCCTTCCAGATGCGAGACGAGGTTCGCTGGGACGCACTAGTAAATGACAATGAATGAGCATCCATGGTTCAGGAGTATACTTAGTTTAGGAGGCACGGTGGGTGTTGGAACATATACGGCGGGGTCAACGTTCTCAAGTAAAACAAATATAGGCAACACAAAGACTTGTGATAAGGAACTGAGAGGGAGGCTCTGGTAGAGCGGGTGGGTAGTTTATATAAAGACGTAGCATAAAGGAATTCTGTTAATACCTTCTCGTAGGCGGTTTAAAAGAATGGGAGTACAGTTTCATTGGGACTTAAGTGACGAAATGGGCATAGGTGAAACGACAGAGCATCACAGGTAAGCCGCTCCTCTCCGCCGAAACTCAACAATTTCATCTGTGCCAATAAGAGAAGGAGCCGCCCAAGCAGACAATAGTCGCCAAAAGGTTAGACAGGAGAGATAGGGGCGTTGGGGGCGTCTCCGAGCGTCCTGGTATAAGTGGATGCAATAGATAGTGAGAAATCATGACACGAAACATATATATTGGAATGCCACGCTACATCGTGCGGTATCTTGATTGGTTGAATGCCTCCTAGAACTCTTTGAACTTCGTATAACCACATAGCAGGAGACGTTACCTCTGTAGATCTAGTGGCCTCTGTGGGGAATATTGTGGTGTAGTGGAATGGAGAGAAGTTTACTCGGTGTTGTACTCTTCCCAAAACAATACCGGACAAAGAGATTCGGCGAGTCCCATGCAGTAAGTCTGAAATTCCCGAGCCTTCCGTTTCCTAGGACTCTTTGAAGCAAATAATGCTATTAATAACCTTCAGAGTTTATCTCAAGGGGAAGTCGATAGGGATAAGTGGAGAACCAGGCACCCTCAAAGCCGCATTATAGGTGGGACAAGAAGGACGCATGTAGGTATTCCGAATTTCCCGGCTTAAGGGACTAGGTAGCTGACGGCTGTGTCTAGGACTGCCAGATACTGTACCTGCCCTTTGAGGCGCTAACTAGCGCTGCATGCCTTCATGCAGTGCAACAGATGACCGCATTATCTCTGACGTGGAAGCAACAGAGCATTACTATTGATATGGTGTTATTTTGCTCGAGGATCAAGAAGACGACACTATCTCTATCCCTACATATTAACTTATAAAAGTGGTGATCTTAGTTTACCATTTATCAAATACCTACACACCTAGGCAATAGGCTGCTGCCCAAAGCTTCTGCACCTACTAGTGCAAATACTCTACGATGCTCGATGAGGAAAACACCCCAACACACACCCCGAGCGACTTACTCGGCCTCGGACTTCCAGTTCCAGTAACACGCGCTATTAGTATAAAACGAGTCCGCCAGTCCACCGATTTCAGCTCTTCTCACATGACCAAGTTCAGCGGCAGGGATCTCATATGGATTCATGAAATCTGGGGAACAACCTGATGACGGAGAGAGGGTCGGCCCCGATTCTCACGCGCCAATCAGAGCCCTCGGAGAGCCACTTACGTCGGCAGACGGCCCCTTTCGTGAACAAGCCGAGGCAAACATTGCTCCATTTGCGTTTGGGGAAGCTCGTGGCAGCCGAAGCGCGCCGCTAGAGCAGTTCTTAAAGTCGGTAGCATTCCTGCGTAACGGCTTAGCTAGGATAATATTTCTTGTAGCCAGGTAACGAGAGAACTCTGATTCCCGTGTCTTGGTCTCGTGCCGTTCATTCACTGTGGTCCCATCTGCCTAATACAATTCGATCCTGTTGTACAGAGGGTAAACGCTTGCTGCTTGCTTACTAGGCCCAGTTGAGGCGCTCTAACCCACCGATCCTTCTCCCATCTCTCAAGATGTCCAAGACGTTCACGCGGGCCGAAGTGGCCAAAAATAACACTGAGGACTCGCTTTGGTTCATCATCGACAGCAAAGTCTACGATGCGACGGAGTTCATCGACGCCCACCCGGGTGGTGAGGCTGTCCTGCGGCAGGTGGCAGGCCAGGACGCGACGGCCGCTTTTTACAACCTGCACCGACACGAAGTCCTGACCAAGTACGAAGACCTCTGCATAGGCACGATCGAGGGCGAGAAGCCCCAGGTCTTGACGCCGAAGCCGGGCGACCTGAGCCCCGTGCCGTACGCCGAGCCCCTTTGGCTGACGCCGGCTTTCAAGTCGCCCTACTACAACGAGAGCCACCGCCGGCTGCAGAAGGCGATGCGCGTATTCACTGAGACAGTCGTCATGCCCGAGGCGCAGGCGCGGGAGGCGGACGGGAAGTATATCAGCCAGGAGCTCGTCCAGAAGATGTCAGAAAAGGGCATACTCCACATGCGGATGGGGCCGGGGAAGCACCTGCACGGCGTGAACCTCCTCGACGGCGCCGTCAAGGGCGAGGAGTTCGACTACTTCCACGACCTGATCATGGCGCAGGAGGGCGTTCGGGTCAACGCGCGCGGTTTCCAGGACGGCAGTCTCGCGGGCATGGTGATCGGCCTGCCGTGCGTGATGAACTTCATGAAGGACGAGCAGCGCAAGAAGGCCATCATGGATGAGGTGTTCAGCGGCCAGAAGTTCATGTGCCTGGCGATCTCGGAAGCGTTCGCGGGGTCCGACGTCGCCGGCCTGCGGACGACGGCGACCAAGACCCCCGACGGCAAGCACTACATCGTCAATGGGACCAAGAAGTGGATCACCAACGGCGCGTATAGCGACTACTTCGTGACGGGCGTCAAGACGGACAAGGGGCTCAGCGTGCTACTCATCGAGCGCGGCGAGGGCGTCGAGACTAAGCCCATCAAGACATCGTACTCCCTCACGGCCGGCACCGCGTACATCACGTTCGACAACGTCAAAGTCCCCGCCGAGAACCTACTCGGCGAGGAGAACAAGGGAATATACGTTATCCTGAGCAACTTCAACCACGAACGCTGGACCATGGCCTGCGGGTCCATCCGGCAGTCCAGGTTGGTCGTGGAGGAGTGCCTGAAGTGGGCGCACCAGCGCCTCGTCTTCGGCAAGCGGCTCATCGACCAGCCGGTCATCCGGCAGAAGTACGTTCCTTTCCCCTTCCGTCCGCAGTTTCTCCCCAGCTCCACTTCTCGCTTTTCTCTCCGCACTCGGTTTTCCTAACCGATCCCCGTTACTAACGTGAGACGAAAAACAGACTCGCCAAGATGATCGCGCTCGTGGAGGCCAACCAGTCCTGGCTCGAGACCATCACCTACCAGATGTGCAACATGCCCTACAAGGAGCAGTCGAAGCATCTCGGCGGGCCCATCGGGCTGCTCAAGATGAGCATCACGCGCGCGGCGCACGAGATCGCCGACGAGGCCGTGCAGATCTTCGGCGGCCGCGGCCTCACGCAGAGCGGGATGGGCAAGGTGATCGAAATGTTCCACCGCACCTACAAATTCGACGCGATTCTCGGTGGAGCCGAGGAGGTGCTGGGGGACCTCGGAGTGCGGCAGGCCATGGCGAGGTTCCCCAACGCGAAGCTATGAGCGGCGAGCGAACAGGTGCCTCTAAGGCTACGTGTGTCGGTGGCTTGTTAGTTACCAGCGCTGCTGGAAATGTGTTACACTGTACTACAATCCTGGCCGGTTTGGTTACATGTATTGGCGTTCTTTATAGACTACAGGAGCTATATAGGGGGGGTTAAGGAGATTAAGGTGCTGATCCAATCAGGCCTAAAGTTCACTCACAAAGCTACCGGCATAGCAACCCTCTTCCCATTGCAAAGGTACCCTGAGTGCAACTGGATCTGTAACGAAGTGTCGCTTCCAGGGTAGAGGCCGTCGACCACACCATCACCGGGAATCTAGGATGCTGTATGGACCCCAATCATTAAAGGGGCGGCGTTTTGTTGGTGGCCTTTTCCGGATGAGCAGACTTGCCTACCTTTGCACTCTTGTATGTAGACCCGCGCTTGACAATGCCGAACGATCTTGAGGCAGTACTTTCCTGGCTTGCCCGCTGAATCCAGAAAGCCAACTGCCTTGTGATGTGAAGTAACGGGTGTGACTATAGAACCAAGATACGCACTCAGACAGGAAAGCATTACTTCAGGTTGATGGATAGGAACCCAAGCGGCTTGTGGGTTAAGGGGAAGGTAACTACCAGAAAGATGAGCAGCAACCTAGGGAGTGGGGATATGGGTAGCGTCTTCCCCTGGCAGGAAGAAATCCTAAGACATGACCTTTTCCATATCAATTTGAGATTGTAAGTCGTTCCTCCCGTGTAAGATAAGCAGCCGCGATTCTCTAACGCGCCATAAACTGCCTCATGATGTCTAACAAACGGCAACCGGTATTTCGACCACAACCTTCCAGCTGTACATAAGGGATGGTCATATAATATTTGCCGGCCGTCGTGTTCCGGACTTCTTGTGGACGGTATGCTCTCCTATGCATCCCTGCTAACGGAAGGGGGAACCCGTTTCCCAGATGTTTTCGGCACGGTGGAGCGGGTTAGCAAGCCAACATGCACAGGAGCGTCCCAGCCCAAATCCCAGACACGAGCGGTGGTTGGAGTTGAAGTATGTCGATAATTTATGCGACCCGCCAAGCTGACCCCTTCGAGGATCCAAATCTCGCCAAACACCTATCAAACATCCCATCCCATATTTGTGGAAGACGATATTTCCCAAAAGGGAAGCCCCTTCTCTGTAACTATCACGAGTGATCCTTCCTGCCTTCCATGCTACTTAGCCATGTATAACTCACTGCTTCCTTTGACCGGGCTCGTGGCCCTAACCAGCGCCCTCGTCCTATATCGTCAATCAGCGCAGAATGGCGTCGAAATGCCGGATATCGAGGCTATCATGTCCGTCAACGCGTCCAGCTTCAAGAGTTACCCAGTCAGCATTCTTCCCCGCAGCGGCAACGAGAGCGAAGCCGACGGGACCCCCTCGCGCTGGACGTGTTCCGCGCAGGCGCTTTTCACGTGGGGAGAGCTAGATGATGGTCACTCGGGCCTATTCATCACCAACGCCGACACGGCGGCCTACCGGGGCTTCTACATCTACCACAACAGCTGCGACTCAGTCCCCTACAAGTACATCTGGGTTCCCCCGAAGTCGACGAGGTTCGTCGCGCTGCCGCCTCGCTTTGAGGGCCGCATCACCCGCGGCGTCGACCAGTGGAGCCTCAGGGGCGTGCCGCAGACCCTCGCCACCTGGTTCGAGTTCTCAGTTGACCGGTATGGCTGGATCTGGGGGGATATCAGCCGTAAGTGATCACCGGAGTTGCTTCTCGCTGTTGGTTTCCTAGCCCAATGGCCCCCCATCCCATGATGGAAGTTTTACGGATTTTGTAGTCGGTGAAGTGCGCCTTTATCGAGGCTACTCGTCGAGTTATCCTAAACCAACAGGCACTAACTCTTAGTCGCTGTAGTGATCAGGGGCTGCGACGGCGCCGTGGTCATGTGGGCCACCGATGGGAGCGGAGCTTGGAAGGGCTTCCTGCATTCCATCCTCGAAAATGCGCCTCTCGACGCCTACGGCCAGAAGGACTCAGGAGTCTGGGTTCTGAGGGCCAGCGCGAACTGGGACGGCAGCATCAACCGCGGCGTGCGGGACTGGGAGTACTTCCAGGTCGGCCCAGAATACGTCTACGTTGATGATTGGCACGGAAATCCCGTCATCACCTCTACAAACGGCCACTTTGGAACATATTGGCCTGCCGGGAGACCCTGAGGAATGCCTCACGGTTGTGCCTCTCTCAGGGTAGTAACTACAGATATGAGCTAGGTCGACGACAGGAAATCGAGTCGCCTATGTAAAGGACTACTTGTCACAATTCAATAATTCTAATAATGACCTGTTAATGGTTGCTATTCACATATCCACCATGTTTTCTGACAACTTGAATCACCTGAATACGCTTTTATTGCCTTCTCTATCATCGGTCCGAGTGAATGATAGTTAATGCTAGGGAGTTGTGTTATATTCGCTCGGTCAGAGATCAGATACCAGTTTCTTCATATTCATCTCTACGTAAGAGATCCCGCTTAGTTCAGGTTGGAGCCACAATCATAAAAAAGGATTCTTACCCTCCTCGCATTCGCTCTCGGCACAGCTGAATTTGGATTCAGAGCCTCGTCCTAGAGATAACAGTCCATTAAGATCGTCGCGATTACTAGAAGGTTAAGCGGGTGTATTAGGAAGAGGCAGTAGAGCACGAGAGATATTACAATCATAATCCAGGGAACCGGCAGGTACTGGATGGTCTTACATGCGATCAAGAACCCGACGACCAGAGACAACACCGCCACAGCCAAAAGGACGAAACAGGCAAAGCCGACGCCCCTGGCTATGAGCTCCGGGAGCATCTTGGGCTTTGGTCCTGATGCCGGACACGATGCTCGCCCTTGTTTTTAGTCTATGTTTGGTTACGCGAGTTACGGGGTCCGGTTCTTATTGAGGGTAGATGGCCTTCTGGTGCGGGAAGGGAGCATATGCTGGAAGCTCTGGTGCGCGGACTATGTCGATCTCTCAAAGGGGATAATGTTGCCTTTATGCAAGAGGATCACTTCTAGCAGATGTTCGGAGGGTATCTTTGTTTCCTAAGAATTCCTTTGTAGTGTTCTGTTTGGACTGTAGCACTGTTCCCCCCTTGTCGTGAGCTGACACCACGGAGGTGCTCAAAGAAGTAGTAATTCCACACTTAAATTTTCCAACTTTGATATCAGAGGCAAAAGCGATGTTCGCTTCATATTTTGGAGGCTTCTCCACCCGGCGAAGAATAGAGCATTATGTGAAATGCTTTGTAAGCTATGATAGAAGAGGGGGCTTCGCTTTATATCCGCATCACCAAGTACCACTCCAAAAGGAATAAAAATGGGAACATCAATGGAGGTCTATTAGTTGCGAACCTGCCAGCATGCAAAGCTCGTAGCTAGTTATGCACGACATGGAAGCGCTTTTTAGCTGACTATCTAACTAGCCTTTCCGAACATTAGTCTGGGCTATTCCCCCGAAGTAGACATCCCTCACCCAGCTAAGGCCGACTTTCGGGGCATCGATCGGAAGGGGCTTCCCGTTGCCGCTCGCGAAGACCGCGAATATGGCGCCCTCGAAGACACTGAAGCCGCTCGGCGCCTGCGTTAGCCACCGCGACGAGAACTCGGCCGTCCACGTGGGCTGCTGCTCGTCATCCACCACGGAGTCCCCGGGCCTGTAGGCCGGCGGCTTGGCGAGGATATGCAGCGTCCGGCCCTTGGGAGGGATTGACTTCGTCTTGGTTTCGTTCTCACTCCGCTGCACCAGTGGCCAATACCGTATGGGGGGGTCCTGGGTGCTCGGGGAGTCGCGCTCGAAGTTCGTGTAGAGACACAGGCCTGTCGCGTTGGTGCAGCTGCACACCCGGATGCCCCGTGTGTGCGTGTGTGTGTGTGTGTGGTCGTTGACGTACCGAGATGCTGATCGACGATCGGGGCCCGAGGGCGCCCGCCCTCCTCTGTGGGTGGGAAGCAGCTGGCGGAGAAGGTCATGCTGAGCGGATGTCTGCTTCTTGATCAGCCCCGCCGCCATGCCTCGGTCTCCGAGGTTGTACACGTTTGTCAAGACCACGCCGCCGCCCGGGCCGCTGCCGCTCATGGTGGTGTTGTTGGCCGAAGAGACCATCTTGTAGTCAGTGACGTACGGAGTCCGCAGCTGATCTTAGGAACATAACCAGCCCACTCAAAAATGAAAGCGCCATGTTTGGTAGCCTCGCAAGATCACAAATTCGTGTTGAAGGCGAACGTCCACCCGGCATTGATACCCGGAGGGGCGGGACAAGAGAGGCATCTTAAGCATGGCAAGTTTGCCCCGACTAATTTATGGCGAGTTTCTTACTCCATACGACACGGATATGTTGGATGTACTATAAAGGCCACGGGAATATGGCCTACGCACTTTGTCATCAAGGCAATGACTTCAATCTGCGAAGGAATGTGTCTTCCTACACTTTAAGGGCTAGAGGCTTAAAATGCACCAAAGTTGCAACATGTGTTCCTGGAAGTTGAAGGGTTTGGCGGGGCCGCTGCCAGGGGACTACTTATACTTATGAGGCCATTACAGATATATTGCAGGATCCGATCTACGGTTATTGCTTATGTATTTGGCTGCAATCCATCGATCACCCGCCCGTGATGTTCCGAAATTTCTATGTGGCCCTGGTTGTCATTGCACAAACAAAATCATATACCCACATGTAGGTTGCAAGAGAAGTTGTGTTGAATTAGCTGAAATTCCAATATAAGGTCTCACTCGGAACTTGAAGCCTCAGGTATCAACAATAATCAAAATAAAGGCGCTAGTACCGTATTGCCAACCTCAGGCAGCAACAGCAAGCGAACCTTGCAATTATCTTTCCACACAAATTGTCTCCATCACCATTTTTTTTTCTTCTAAACCAAGTACTCCCTCTGACCAGTGACATGCGCGATTGATGCATGCCCTTAACGACGCCGTGGATAATTAGTATATATTGGCCTTGCCTCATCTGCCCCTATTCTAATTGAGTTACAAGTGCCTTCAATAAGCAAATATTTGACCGAATTTGATTTCTCTTAACCCAGTCACAAACCTGCTATCTGCTGCTGTCAATCGGTATATATAATGCTGTCCCATACCCCCTTTGGATTCTGGGGCTCTCAATGCCGCAGCTTCGCAGATCACTGGAAAGTCCAATAGCGCTTACGGCTCAACGTTTGCCTCAATGAAATAGACCATGGGACGAAAGTTGAAGGTCACAGTCAGTATCTTGGGGCAGAAGCCTATCGCCGCTTTCTTCATCTCCAGAAATATAAGTTCTTGGGACCGAGGGCTGCGTGCCCCATGAGAACCATGAAGCACAAGAACCAGACCTTGGGATGGGTGCATCAACAGCACCAGCAGTTCAACGCCAAGTGCGAATAGGCGCAATGACGTCATATTTCTAGACCACTTTCCTGGATGTCTGTGAAGTGAATACAGTACCTTCACAGCTACTGGGCACAGCTAGACGCGTGCCCCGTGAACCGGAGGTACGTGTAAGCTCTCGAGGTGCTGATGTTCTGCTCGAATGGCTTTCACGGCGGGGATGCGACCGGGACGTTATGGAGGGCGATGTCGAACTTTTCTCACTTCACCTTGGATTGAGGAGTCCTTAGTTGGCCTCAAGCATTTGCGCCGACCACGAGCTTATTATGCCAGCTTGGTGGTGGTCTTTGGATAGGCTAGTTTTGTTGCCTCCTTTAGGCAATCCAGTCTCGCTGGTGATGGGCCACAAGACAGGACAAAAAGGGGCTTGGGAGGGGACAAGGTCCCGGTTTCCGCTGCATTCTCTACCTGTCTTCGATCAACCTCGGAAGTGGTCTAAAGCATTGCCTGCGGTCAGGCAAGAGGCTTCTGGATTACGCGTGTCTAACACTTGTTTGTTTCGACTCACACTCGAAAGCCCACGCTGGTGCACGACTCGGAACCCGACAATGAGAGCGCGAACAAGAGTCTTGCGTGCTAGTAAAATCTCAAGGGGGCCTTCAGTCTTGAGAATATACCTCTAGGGACAGAAAGACAGAAATGCCTGGATTATTGCTGTTTATTCTGCCCTATTGGGCAGAAAATTCCCAAAAGCCTTCCTAGACACCCTATAAACTAGGTGAAGTCCTAACCATCCTGCAGGCGGGGAATCTTTGAAGGTGTCATTTGGATCCCTGGGGCAACGCCATGTACATACACTGTCTGCGCTTCTGAACTCGGGTTTTCTTCGACCTGACCATATGGACTCAGCATCGATACTCGACGCTCTCAGAACCTCTCCATTTGCTACCCTCGCACGTCTTCCACAACTCCCAGATCCAAACATAGGGCTACAGCTTCTATCGGTCTGTACTCGGTATGTATGTCTGTTGGCATAGATGACAACACAGGCCTCTGACTGCCTAAAGGAACTATAGCTTGCCATGTCACCCTTCCCGCAATATAACTGGCATCCGCACCAGTTTAATGGGTTGATGTTTCCCGAACCTGAGCAGGCAGCAGAACATCAGCCACAGGAAGATTTTGATCAGCCAATAGACCCTTGGCTCCTCAACCAAGATGGCTACGGAATGCCATTGGGTACTATGGAGGTCACAGCTGTGTCACCGTTCCAACAGCAAGACGCCTTCATTCCTCAGCCAATGATGCCTCAGCCCGCTCCCGAGCCGATGACGCTTCTGCCCACCCCTGGATCGATGGTCCCTCCGGCCACTCCTCAATCGATGATCACTTCGCCCAGTCCACTACATAGCGACATCAAATATGACTATGGAGTGCGCCACTATGGACTGGGCAACCAAGGATCGGGTGAGTCAACGCTGCGCGATAGGCCTCCAATCATCATCACACATCACGTGGGCGAACCATTACTCATTCGGGCATTACTCTCGAGATGATGGCTAATATAAGTTAATAGTGCCCCAACCGGTACTGCAGGAACAAGCAGTCGACATCGACGACCCTCTTTGGACCTATGCTGTTGAGGTCTGGCCTCCCTGTGATTTTAGCAGAGGTAAGTTGTTCTATACCTTTGATATTTTCCTTCTCGTGAAGACACGTTTTCGTATGAAATATATTATATTGTCATGACGAAGCTTGTATAAGGTCATGTCGGTGTGACTCTTTGCTTCACGTTGACTTGGCTGATACGTGTACCACGTTTCGTCTGCCTAATCTAAAAATGGACATGGGCCCGGGATGAGCCGCATGCGAGATGGGGAGACCCACATACACTGCAACCTCATTTTTCAGGCCGCTAACTCTCTGCCTTCGCAATCTACAGCCGAGAATCAAGTGCTCCAGAATATCGTCGCAATTCAAGAAGCCTTCACTAAGAAAGGTATCGATTACGGTTTCTGTCTGGCCAACCCTCTCGGCGACCGGCACGACCTTTGTCGGCGCTATACGCTCCCTCGCCGACACCGAGACAACGAGCGAGTTCGGCTCGACTTCCTCCAGGTGTTCAATGCGAACCGGCCCTATAACCAGTCGCTTCCAGCTTACCGATTCACGATGAGTGTTGTCAGCAGCTACGAGCCTAAGGACTTCCATCTTAACTCCGATGCCTACCCCAATATCACCACTGATGAGGGCCATCACCCCAGCGATGCCGTGTCTGCTCAAGCTCAAGTAGCTCGATTTTCACCGTCTGCACTTGATCAGATTGCTGCTGAGGTGGCCGATTATAGCCCGGCACACGACGCTACCCTGCTCCCTCCGTCGCCAGGGGCGCAAAGCTTCTTTGGGCCCCTCACTCCGCCTGAGGTCTTGGCGTCCCCTGCAGCCGCCCCCTCGCATGGTCTCAGGTTTGAATCAGAGACTTCCCCTACTCCTCGCAGTAAGCCTATACCCAAACCCGACCGCGAAGTATCCAAGACAGACGACGGAAAATTTTACAAGTGCACATGGCCCAACTGCAGCGAGGATGTCAAGATCTTTAACAGGAAGTGCGAGTGGAGGTAAGTAATCATAACCCCCTCGAGCTTTCACCGCGTCGAGGAGCTAATGTTTCTAATAGCAAGCACATGGACAAACACGACCGGCCGTACCGATGCGAAGTCGAGGGGTGCGAGAAGCTGCCAGGATTTACGTATTCCGGCGGTCTCTTACGCCACCAGCGCGAGGTCCACGGGCAACATGGCGGTCCCAAGAACCCCCTGAACTGTCCGCATGTCAACTGCAAGCGCCACACTGGCAAAGGATTCTCACGACTAGAGAACCTCAATGAGCACCTACGAAGGGTCCATACCAGCGGCGGTGGACAATCCCTAGCGGGCGGGGAGGAAATCGATGACAGCGGGAGCGTGGCTGCTACCGAGAGGGTCGGCGAGAAGCGGAAGGCTGATGATGACCTTCGTGAGGAGGTCAAAAGACTCCGCAACGAGAACTCGGACTTGCGGCAACAAGTGGAGGCTCATAAGCGCCAGCAGATCGCAATGATGCAGCGAATAGCCCACATGCAAAATGTGATCGAGGCTAAGGAGAACACCAGCCATCCCAACGGCAACGACTTACCGGGAGCGTCATTGTTCAACGACCAGTCTCACGGCCTGCCTCCTTATTGATCTGCCTTTTGCAGGGCCGCTGCATGTGGCTTCTGCTACTCTCCCTACTATGAGCCCTTTCGAGTCATTACCCACATTTCATTCGTCTTTCCTACACATGGGTTTTTTCTGCCCCTACCAGGGATGAAGAGCGCATAGAAGTTTTGGCGCACGATGCCCCTACTTTTGTATTACATCCCACTTTTATTTTTCTGGGATGATCGCATGGCCCAGCAGGCGTTTGTGGTCCGGTTTGATGAAGTTTGGCCAATGTCGAGCCGTCTGGTACGTATGGACTTTGGCGTTCTTGGTTTTACAGAATGCGACGATACAGGATGGGTTTTTTTTTAAAGGCGAATTGGTTGGTAGCCATCTTGTGTCGGTTTTAGACGTTATGATACCCCCTCGACTTACCTTCCCTTGCAGAGACGATCGAGATGACACTTTGTTACGGGTGCCTCGATGAGTCGCCAGGCTGTATACATGTATGTATGTGCCTAACACGAGCTATAGACGGTGATGTCTTCATGCCCTTTGGAGAATCTATGTACACTTCTCCTCCCATGTCGAGCATCGCAGGTAGTGGTTTATGTGACGTATGTCTTTCCTTAGTGCCGCTTTGTAGAAGTGTGTTACCGAGATAACGATATGTTCCATACGTCTCCTGGAACTCTGTCCGGAACAGGTAGTCGACTGTGCTTATCTCCGGTTGGCGGAGATTTGTTATTCATTCCATTTTCACTTGGTTCTCGCCTTGGAGTCATAGCATCGTGGATAAACCCTTCCTTCATCCGTACCTGAGACGTCACTCCCTTCACCACAGACTCGCGATCGCCATCGATCGATCCCCAGATAAATATAGAAAGGGCCTTATTACCTCCATCGAATTTTGCGGTCGCACCCGATAGCAATACCAAACCGTGCCTCACAGAGAGCCGTTTTCCAACTTTTTAGGTGGACAGGCGCTTACTACTCGATGTCGAGGTTCAGTGCCACATACACAGAGACGCACATCCGGACCTCCTAACGTCGATTCCGACCGTGTGTGGTTGAGCCGGGCCGGCCAGTGTATTATGACGTAGCCGATCCTTCTGCTGAGGATGCGGTTGCGTCTCGTACCTGACGCTTATATGATGGTTCTTGGCTATACGTATGTACGGGGGGCTAGTGAGAACCTGGGTCGTGGATTTCGGTATTCTATGGGATACATGAAAACCGGCTTGCTGCGACTATACTGCTTAGGAATTGACCTGCTTTCTTGCGACGGGAACTCGTCGCTCTGTAGGCGCGCATAGAAACAAGGGGACCACTGCTGGGTAAGGAGAAAACTGGTGTGGCAACTAGCGACTCGGAGCGATGTCTGTGTGAAAGATGCAGCAGCTTGCTACGTCGGGCAGATGGCTCGTTATGCATGAGACAACTCTGCTGGTGCACTGCTATCCAATTAGACAAGAGAAGCCCGCTCATAATACATATTTACAGATAATTCTTTGCTCGCCGGACTCTTCGCTAGCCGCCCTCATCCTGATCCATCGCAAACTTCACTGGGTATCCTGGGAAATAATACATGCATCCTCCGTCTATGTTCTCATAAATATACACGCCGATAAGGAGATCTGGCATTGGGGGGAGGAGATTCGACTGTCGTCCGCGCTGAAGCACCAAGTGTTTTCAACCGGACAGCAACGCTCCCTTCGCGTTCTTGACATACAGCGTCAGAGGCGACAGATCCGCGAGCGTCATCTCGCGCGCCGCCGGCGTCCAGCCCTGCGCCACGGGCAGCTCCTCCTTCGTCAGCCACGCGGCGACGCGGTCCTTGGGCGCCCGCAGGCCTCCGTAGGCCGCGGCCAGGTCCCCCACGCCCGCGCCCTCGGGGATCGGGCCGTCGCTCATGACCAGCAGGAGGAGGCCGACCTCGCCGGCCGTCTGGGTCTCGACGAGGGCCGACAGCGGCGGCGGGCCCGACTGCGCCTCGACGCGGACGCGGGACCGCGCCAGCGACGCCACGTCCAGGTAGTCGGTGCCGCTGTCGGCGAGCAGGGCCTCCAGCCGTCCCGGGTCGAGGCGCAGGCTATCGCCCGAGGAGTGGTCGTTGCGCGTCAGCGACGCCCGGTGCTCCGTCACCTCGGGCGTGTTGAGGTCCGCCAGGTCGATGTGGCCCGCGCGGAGGAGCTGGAAGGCCTGGGTGGCAAGGCCCGCGCCGAAGCTGACGTGGAGGTTCAGCCCCTCGTGGAGGGCGGCCCCGAAGTCCTGGATCGTCAGGTTCCGGCCGTCGTGGGGGCTTTCGTGCGGCGGGCTTCTGTTAGTATTCTTCCTAGCCATAAAAATTGGGGGGGGAGTCATGGTCCGTCCTTACAGGTAACCGTGGTTTGCCAGCGTGTTCAGCATCGGGCAAGGGCCGCGGGAGTCAGATGGACCGGGCGCGACCCATGGCTTCACGGAAAAGGGGGTGGCGGCAGGCCCCTGAGGCAATGCCGCTACTGTCGCGATGAGCGACAGGAAGGTAAAAGCACGCATTTTTGGCAAATTTCTCAAATGAGCGACCGGAGATGGAGATATCAGCGATTATTGCGTGGGCGGGCAGGAAATGAAAATGCACCTTATTAACAAAACGATACGAGGGTAGCAATGGAAATCGGGATACTCTTATGGGGGCGGCTCAGCCAAGCACAACTTTGCTTGGCCTGTGCCAGAGGCGACTCCTTAGTCCACCAGCGCCGCCTTTAACAAGGGTCCTGCCAAATTTAGCAATTGCCGGCATTAATGATCGCCGGGAGATATTGCATAAGAGCGTCGCATTGGGCCCTGGGAGCCCGTTTCTACCTCGGTAAGTATGAGCGACGCCCCTTCCAGGGCGCAAGCACGTCAAGCGAGCCAAACGGGGTTGGCGTTTCTACCTTATTAATTGCTAGCTTATTATACATTACACTGCGGTGCAACAGCAACACCGCGACGTGTTGGGACTGCCGAGTGATTGCGCTGCTCAACATGTCCCATGGTAGCATCTGATTGATCCTGAAAATACACATGACGACTACTTACGTTAGCCAGCCCAGACGGATGGTTAAATCACATGAGGGCTTACAGAAAAAAAGGCCCATTAAATGAACCCACTACCCCACCAAATTAAACCAAGACTCAGGGGGTTATTCGAAGTATCGACGGTTCGACCGAAAGCTTCTTAGCCATACCCGATTTTCTATATAAAAAGGTAACGATTCGCTATTAACTCAGTAAGCACCCACTAAGTTACGCACCGTTCATAAATGTATATATATTCCGTGCTCGTCAAGTGTCCATACATTAGTAATTCTCCCGTCCGTTGAAATAATAATTGGAAATATTCGAGAATTGCGAAAGTAATACATAAAGCCAATAACTAGCTATCGGATATTCGGCGATCTGGTCAACATCTCACCTAATACCGAACCACAAAAGTGCGCCTCATACAACACGTGCGGATCCTTTAGTTGACCCACCAAAAATGTATGGGGTAAACCCTCGTATTTTCTGTGTACACAACACGAAAAGCTCTTAATAACGTGGACACCTTCTTGTTTAAGATCGCGCGGCGTCGCTATGTATATTAGTAAGATCTTATGTGTCGCCAATTATAAGCCGTCTATTTCTCATACTATGAAGTTCGGGTTTAGAGAGGCTTCCCGACAAATATAGGCTAGACTGTTCCCCTGAGAGATATGGCTGTTTCATCAATATCCAAGCTTTCGCTTGGCCGTCGTCAACGTTCACTCAGATAGGTAGCTTTATACTCTACCGCTTGTCTTCTTCAACAAGCAGGCGTTGCCCCGACGAGTAACCTGTTTTCAATATACCATAGCCAAGTCTCTGCCGAGACGCAGTTCCCAACGTGGTAGAGCCGCTACCCTGCTAGCTCTTGTGCTGTCCACAATGGGT
The DNA here is from genome assembly GCA_004155935.1 of Monosporascus sp. GIB2. Classification (NCBI taxonomy): domain Eukaryota; kingdom Fungi; phylum Ascomycota; class Sordariomycetes; order Xylariales; genus Monosporascus; species Monosporascus sp. GIB2. Next base: position 86,581 of record QJNV01000146.1, read on the forward strand.
TTGCTATAAGATGTGTATTAAGTGCTGTGCTAACAAGTTAGTCAGTTCAGCTCTTGTCAACCCCTCGTAAACTCCCTATTTGGGAAATCCGGTCATTACACTCCCCTCTCACGACAACCTGGGGTTCATGTTCAGCGAAGTAGAGAAGGGCTGTCATTAGAGTTGACGAGGACTTTATCTCCCTCTTTTTTATAAGGTTAACCGTGCCTTATACAATAAACACCGGAACCAATAATTCCCAACATTAATGGCGCGGTTTTCTTTCTACCCACTCAGCCTCCTGAGCGGCTGTTCAGCTCCATCGCCCAGGCGCTTGGGCCGCCAAGCCCTACGACGACCTTGGCCGTAGATCTAGTAAAAGCTATCAGTGTGCATCGTGGTCGCATAGGAAGCAGATCTAGGTTAGCCCGCGACGTAGGGCGGCCACTGTGTAAACACCAGATCGTTGGGCGCCTGTCTGAACCGGGCCCTCGTTATTTGCCATTCGTTACTGCTGTTCGCGTGCGACTTGGCCTCATAGCAGAGAAATGAGCGAGCAGAGCATATTTCGAATAGCTATATTATGTGGCAAAAGTAAAGACGCCATCACAGAGAATAATTACCGCGCCCGCTCGGCGGTGAATGGGCGTAGATAACTTTCAAGTAGAAGCCAGCAGCTTATATGGCAGAGAGACGGCAGCGGCGAAGGAAGGGGTGGGACTCTGGATACGGTAGGTTGACGTCTATGTCCTCGTCTGGCACGACCCACGACAGTCCGGTAGCGAAAGCCCACCGACGATCCAGCGTGTAAGCGGTCCAGAAGCTGTGGATAGCGGTTGTCGCGGGCTTCCCGGTATTCGATGCGCGAAATCGCGTCTCCGTTGGTGAGTAGCCCGTCGCCCCCGTCTAAGAGTCTGAGTCCGACTCCAAGATAATAGGAACCGGGTATATGACCGGAGACTAGACATATCGATGACCGTGTCTTTGCGGCTCAAGTTCTAGAAGCGGCACAACATAGTAGGAGCGAGCAGCTCGAAGTGGCAGCAAACGGAGATGCTTTCCCGGCGGCATCCCGCCGCCCTCGGCTCGCCACTTCCCTATTCACGCTATGCTTCGTCGCCGTCTCGAGGGTCTCCAATTGGCGCATGAGGCTGGAGCCGACGTCCGAGGGCGCGCTCGCCGCGTACTCCGCGGAGGTCGACGCGCGGGTCCTCCCCGGCGGGACGCGCCCGGAGACGAGGTACACGTGAATCTGGGGGGTCGACTGGATGCTGGCGTTCATGGTGGCGGCCTCTCTCCCGGGCGTCGCAGGCCCTGAGGACAGCGTGAGGCTCCGGCAGAGCTATCTGCTCCTCCAGTTCGGCACCGTGGTCGGCCTCCTGGCCATCGAGGCCTCGCGCGTCGAGAACCGGCGGAAGTCCTGAGCTTGTGAGTATTCCGGGGGGGGGGGGGGGGGGGGGGGGGGGGGGGGGGGGGGGGGGGGGGGGG
>QJNV01000146.1:88057-136068 GCA_004155935.1 Monosporascus sp. GIB2
TTCGCCCCCCCCCCCCCCCCCCCCCGGGGGGGGCCGGTAGATAGATAGTTTCGGTGCGCTGCGTAGGTCATGCGCGACGGGCGAGGGCTTCCCGCGGGAAGCTAATGAATGGCACTTATATATCGCTGTCTGGAACACGTGCCGATCGGATTGGGGCTAGCACCTCGACCTTCGCGTTCTTCTACCGGCTCCTCGGCGGCGCCGTCATCTGTCCGCTTTGGTTCGTCGCATATACCCTCGCCTCGGCGAGGAAGGCGTACTTCCTCGAGGGCGGGGATGTCTCCTTGTCTCGCGCGAAGGCGCTGGTGGCGGCAATGGTTCTAGGCTGCATCACCCTGACCCTCGCGATGCACGTCCCGTACGCCGACATCGCGACCACGCAGTACGTGACCGCGTTCTGGCAGTTCGTGCCGATGGTAGTCGACCTCCCTGTCTTCCTGTTCTCGGCTCTACTCCCGGCCTCTCCCCCAGCCAGTCCCAACACGCCCGCGCCGGGTTCGGAATCGGGAGACATGGAGCACCTCAGACGCTTGTGCCGGGTCCTCTTCGTCACGGCGGCGCTCGGCCACATCGCCACGACGGGCGCGATGCTGACGTCCACGAGGCCGCAGCTTGGCCTCTGCCACGTGTTCCTGCCGAGCCGGGAGCGCCGGATGCTCGGCTATGGCCGGGCGATGCACTGGGGCCTTCCAGTGGGACCTGTGTGGCATCTTCGGCTCGGCCTTCGTCTAGTGCCTCCACGAGGTCTGCGACCTGCGGCGCCTGCTCGGCGCGCGAGACGCCGCGGAGCCGGTGCCGGCCCTGGCGCTCGTGTGCGTGGGGCGCCGTCGCGCGGGTCCGGGGTCCGCCCTGGCTGCCATGCTGTATTGGGGGAGGAGAAGCTAGCGCTGCTGGACAGTCGATTGAAGGGTCGGGCGAAAGCCACCTAGCAGTCCGCTGGTACGGTCCTGTCCTATTCGATGGTGTATGTCCTGCCGAGGGGCTCATACTAAAAGCTTTGTTGGTGTGACTCTGCATGTTTTCCTGGCATATCCGTTACAAAGCTCTTTACGCTCAAATACAGGAAAACTATCAGCCATTCCATCATATTGTAATGAACAACAGGGGCAAAACAATGCGATAGTTTATCACAATAATAATATTCCAAATCATATTCACAATCTGGGTAAGTAGGACATGAAAATTTTGAATAGGTCCACGAATCTATTGCTAATCCGTGAGTTCCTCACTTGACTAGCCCGGTGTGATTCATAACAATTTCTGTTCCGCTCCTACATCGACTCTACTCTGCTTTTCTCATAGCTCTCTCCAAATCACAGGGGAATCCAGTAAGGAAATGGCAACAGTCGCTAACCCCGAGCTATGTGTCCAGGATCTGGTATTGAAATGGCGTCATGGGATTCAAGCAAAGTAGTCAATTCTCCAGCAGTTTGCCCCCGTTTCCAATTCGATTCAGCTGCTAGTCCACTAGGACTCGCAAACCTATCAGATACATTCACCCCCTCATCCCTCATCAGACGCTTCAATTGGGTCATCATCAAAGTCCGGCAACTCCCGTATAATAGGTCTGCCGTCCAACGCCGTTTTCTTGCGCCTTTCTCTTCCTTTTGCTCTGACAGTCTTCGCGTTCTGGAAAAGTGGCACCTGTGTCCTCATTGGGTCTCTTGAACTAGCGTGCTTTCCGACGAAAGTCTTCGGCGCTGCGAACCGAAACTCCTGTTCCGTTGTGCGCTGCTTTGGAGATCGTACCCAGCTAGTATTGTTGGTTCTGATGCTGGGTTCATTGCTCGAACTTGACGGTATAGTGCCTCGGGTGGCCATATGACTCTCGCTCGAAGTTCTTGGCGATAAAGCGGCAGGAGAACCTTGCTTCTCGGAGACTGAAGGAACTGTTCCATATGTTGCGACTGTCTCGAAGTCACGAAGATCATTGCTGGTAAAATCTATCTCATCAGTAGTATTGATAGAAGAATCGGAGGGTTTCAGCTCATGCGCAAGCTGACGTGCTGCTTCATCGAATGCTCTCCGTTGTAATTCATCGCTATCAGTGTCAAAGACAAATTTCATCCAAGCCTCTTCTTCCTCTTCTTCCTTATCAAGGGTTCGAGTTCGAGGGCCTTGAACAGAGGGGATTTGCTGAGGAGAGTTCACATTTTCCTGCCTGGCTGGCTCCTCGTTCAATTTCGCCTCGTCACTCGTTGAGTAAGCAGCCGAATAGGAACTCGCTCGAGAGTCATCCAAAGGCTCCCCTGTGGGACGTGAAAGCGAAGCTGATTCTGGGAGAGGGTGAGATCCCGCGGCCATTGAGGCTGACTTAGGAGAGCTTTGTTCGAGCATGGCGTCTAGGGAAGGTAGCTCTACGCCTAGGTGCGATGGCAAGGCACTAACCCCAGGACTGACCGATAGTTGAATCAGAGAAGCGCCATGCGAAGAGGCCTGGGTTAAGGACTCGCTGCCCTTATCAGGCGACGCAAGGAAATCCTTCCATGTCTCGTGGTCTGCTCTCTGCGATGGCAGCATCGCGTGTGCAGGTCGTCCGACGTGCACTTGGAGACTTTCTGGCGTTTCTGATTTAGACGGAGACCATTGGAGGACCCTGAAACGACCAGCTCGACGAGGGACAGGCTCATGGATGACTGATGAAGAGTGGACGAGTTGTGGCAGGTACCCTTCACCCGGTATAGGGGTTATTACCGGAGGAGGTGCGACATTGAGATCCTGACTCTTGTCTCCAAGCGGACGACTGTTTGAAAGTGGTAAGCTCGACTTCTTATTCTCGATTCTTCTGTCGTTATTTGAACATTGCGGCGCATACAGATGACGGGCCTGGCTCGGGACTGGACTTGACAGCTGGGTTGAAGAACTATTCAAGGCTCTTGGCACTAAACTGTATCGTTTTCTGCTCCCCTGAGACGTGGTCGCTGCACTTGGTTGGATTTCCTGACTTCCGATCTGGATCCTCAGGGGCGCGTGCTGTCCATGTTGAATAGCTGGATTGGGGTTGCAATAGTCTCTATTCGGAATGCGATCCTTACGGCCTGCGTCAATCAAATGCCGGAGTTTGCTCGTCTTTGTTGTGTGACGATGAACGCTCTTGCTCCACCGAGAATTGTCGTTGCGATTATGGTGACCGGGAAAGGCGATGTCAAGAGGTTGCTGCATGTTCAATCCGACCCAGTCCGCTTTTCCGAGCAATCTGCGTTTCTTTTCGTGAAGGATCCTAGAGTCGGCATCGTTTTCACCAGTATCCTGAGAGCCCCGTTGCCGCTTCTTCTTTCCCGTAAGCAGAGGCGTTTCCGACAAGAGCTGCTGGTCGCTATGGTCAGCGCTTGGAGCGCGAACGTGCTCTTTAAGCTGAGATTTCTCCTTGGACTGCCTGTTACGATGAGCATGCTGCGAAGGACTTGGAAATCGCCCATGAGGGGCCTTAGACGTCCTTGATTGACGCTGCAGCTGCCCAGTATCTCCAATATCCAGAAAAGATATTGTAATGGGACTCTGCTTCACGCCACTATTGAACAGGTTGCTGCGAACCTTCGCGAAATGCTGCTTTTGGCGCACTAGGAGCTGGTTTCGCTGCCTACCACGCGCTAAGTTGCCTTCCGTCCAATTCATGGCAGACGAATTCGGTGGTCACATCAGCACCTCGTGAATTCACTTATAAATGTTTTCATATAAATGCTGAGATAATATGATAATCATGAGAAGGAGGAAGGGGATTTTGACGCTGGAGCATAGTACAGAAGTAAAGAATCGGAGCACGCCTTCAGGAAAACCAGTCGCCGCCAGCTCGCGCCGGCTTGTCGGGGACAGTGCCAAATGCTCCTTCCCTTCCATCTGTTTTTGGTCATACACGCACTTTCCTTGCGAGAATATGACAACTTCGGGACCCACGTAACCTACTAGCCGTACAATCGTTTGCATGTAATAAGGGTTGTCAATCCCTCCTTTGAATATTTTGACTTGGGACTCCTATCATCTCGCCCTTACCAACTAGGTACTAGCTGACATGTCATTGGAGGGACCCGAGACTTTGGTCGTCGACTAGACCTCTACCGTCCATGTGATGCATTCGAACTGTTCGTATGGTCGCCTGCCCAGGGCACGAATTGCAAATGATGACCAACTGTTTGCTCGCGCATCTGTAGAAGTGTGTTGCGAGTTAGATGGTGAACCGATACCTACATACTACTTACCTGGGTAGCCATTGATATATTCCTGAGCAGTTGCAATTTCGTGATTCCGAAGGAGTTCAACCAATCTATTCATTAACGGGTAAGCTGCCAGAGATTGCCAACCAATTCACCTCATTTCAGAAGGACAACTGGCGAAGTTCCAGGGCCCGACATGGTGTACACTAACGATTTGTTGATATTGAGACATATTCGGATGACTCCTGTGGAAATAGCCGAAAGTAAGAAGCTCTGCGAACTTGGCCGTCCGGCACAATGTTACCTGAGTTCCGACCCCCTGGCTGGTGAGCGATTTTACTCCTGCGCGGAGTTGTTCAAAGACGTGGGTGTCGGTAGTATTGTATGATTTGGGTTTCAGCCTAGAAGTCTTGGAGAGAGCCCAATGGGGAAGCAATTGCAACCCCCAACCCAAAAATAATGCGACGGGGGCAGGCCGAGATCCCAAATATTTTACACACCTTTGGTTGCTAGGTCCTAAGAAAGTTTGTCGATTATTTTGATCACGACCTGTGTGGGCAACCGGAGTCGCATAAAGCAAGTCCCCACAACCAATCAGCTTACAGCGATAAGGCAGCCACTTAGTTTGCGCTATGGTTGCGCGCCACATCTGGCGGTTCTGTACGGTACTGCAACATGGTTTCTCCAGCTCCCTCAGCTCCGGGGAATACGGGGTCTCGTGCTAACATGCGACGGATATCGACAACGCCGGGATCGGGACAAGGCTGTGGTTGGCCTGGGCCAATATACGCCATAATAGATATTCGTACATATTACCTACGTGTATGCAACAGTGCTAGGTACCCCTGAAGCTCGCGGGTGGACAAGGGAGGTTCTGGAGCCGCCTGTTGCATCTGATATAGGAATGCTTGATTTTATGTGAATGCGATTACCAGAAAGAGCTTCAGCCAAACCATCTAACATCTGAACATCGAGCAAGTTTTGCGTAATATTCACCAGACCCGGTTACTATGGACGACGCGTGGAATTCAAGGAACGCGCAAGGGTGATCTGTTTGCAAGCACTTCCGGTTGCTATACTCTTGTCAAATTAGCCTGAGCCATTTAATGATTGCTTGCTCTCTTTGCGCCTTGTTATCAAAAATTGTGGTTGATTTCATTGGCTCAAGCGGGGAGAATCGATTCCTTTCCGTTAGCTCGGAAGCACTTTCTGTTAACCCTGGGGAGAGCCCAGCCGATCTGCAAGCTATGCGCCGGTTGCCCTTGCATGGGGAGATCTAGGATTTGTCTGGGTGAAAAGTAAATTCATGACAGGATTCTAGTTGTCATGATACGAATCGCATTCTTCCGGTTCTTCCATGACTGGGAAGAAATACGCAACATGGTTTCAACCCGTTGCACTGGTCCCCCACATGATACCCCGCCATGGTGGACGATCGTCGGCGGCTTTTGGCCTTAGCCCCAAGGCTAATGAGTATAACGCCCGAAGTTCGGATGTCTCGATTACCTATACTCATCAGATGCAGGACATAGTGGCTGTTGTTTCCCTTAAATTTCACTGGTAAAGTAACCCCGGGAGGCTGGGTGATGGACGGCCATTTGGTGCCCTTGAAAGGCAAGCATACCGGAAACCGTTGGTCCTGATCAATAATATCTCAGTAAACATTATACTATGCTACCGATTGTAAGTGCTTGTCAAGCAAGTCGTATACCATAGGTGCTACATCGGCAGCTACCTGGGTAGCTCTGAGTTGAGGAATTGATGATTTTCCATACGCGAAGTGGTAGGTCGCGTAATCTGATGGCACCGCAGAGGGAAAGGGGGCGTTCGAGAGTAATAATAAAAGAGCAGTTAACTATGTGATGTAACATGGGCCGGAGTTTGTGAGATGCGATCTCATTTTTGGTGATCAAAACGACCACCGCATCACCATGTTCGGCAGGTATCATCAAAAGGGTCCAAGAGGATCCGCTTCGCTTCATCAGTGGAATTCCCCCCTCGAGCGTCGGCACATCTGACCCAGGGCGAGAAGTCCAATCATTACGAAACCCGGTGTTTCCAATTGGCGAATCCGCAAAGGGCCAAGATGCAATATAGCTGTCGGCTGGGACTTGGCGCCAGATGAGGTTCCATTGGGATTCTAGAATGAAGGACATCCAGACCGCTTGAAACAGCGACACAGACAATACCGGTAGATGTGTTGTCTGACCGGAAGGTTACTACAAGTAGAAAATATCTTCCTTGCATCCATCCACGTACTTACGTAGGATATTTACCAGGAGTATCAATATTGTCAGCCCATTCAGTGCCCATGATTGATTGGTATGATACCATTGACCCGCCGTTACCGCCAGATGTTGATTGATCCTACACTTGCCCCACTCGTTGCCACCACCCTATTCAGGAGACGAGGGAGGGCAGCAGGGTCCAAACGAGCCTAACAATCCCGATCCCAACCCCACCATGAAGACTTCCTGGGACCGTAACCCCTGTAGCTACCTGTAGGTGTGTGCATGCCACATGCACCGTCCCTCAGCAGTGCCTTGACCGGACGACACACCATTTTTCCTTCGGTGACGGTTGATGAGTGGTAATAGGTACGGCTAACTTGGCCTGGGAACCTGCCTAGAAGCCCTTATCATTTACGTACCTACCCAAGGTTCAACTACTTAGGTAGGTACCTAGGTAGTTTGCGGTCTGCGGTGCGTCTCGATTGCTCTGAGAATTCAACCAGTTACGAGGCACTGCCCCCGTCAAACTGATAAGTGCCAGTCCACATAAAAAGCCTCGCCCCCGCCCGGCCATTGTTCAACTCCTACTTAAACTTGAAAACTCTCTTCTTGTTCTCCTATACACTCATTCACGGGCAGTCCTTCCTATTATCAGATCAAAGAAATTGTTTTGACTTCGCGTCTCGTCAACTGCGACACCTTCTACCCGAGGAAAAAGAAAAGAGCTATATTTTCCAGTTCACACTTCACAGACCGCAACCATGGTGAGTACCGGCAGTTGGATGCGCGAAACCCCACCATGCGGCCAACTCTAGCCAATTACCCCTCTCCATCACGAGACGATTTGCTAACAGAATCCTCCTACAGGCTGAGAACCAGTTTATCTCGTACACCGAGAACGTGAGCGCGCGACCCTTCCCCCCGGCCAGACGGACCACGGGTTTGGATCTGGAAGGAAATGGTGTTTCCAGTCGCTAGGTGCAGCATTGGCTAACTCTATCGCTCTGTAGTTGATGAAGTACATGAAGCTCGACCAGAAGGGCTCCGCCATGGCGGAGTACGTCTGGATCGATGCTGTTGGCGGTGTTCGATCCAAGAGCAAGGTACGTAATTTACAATATGGGTTATCTCGGTCAAATCGCCTTTGTTTCTATTACTCTATACCCTCCTGTCATGAATCACACCCGTACCCTCTTCCTACATGGGCCAAGCGGTGGCATACGCAGCGACTACCTAATTTTAGCTTTCGGCTCGGCCTTCGTGGCAAATTCTTCCGGGAATTAACGGGCGATTCTTATCAATGACCCCACAAACCGCGGGCGGACGGGAGAGGAAAGCCTAGGAGTTCCGACTGCGCCTCCTTGGCGTTCCTCGCAACCGTCGGCTAGTTTGATTCCATCATCGGATCCACACAACCGAAATGTCACTGTTTTATGCCTGCCCCATTTTGGACCCTGTGTCAAGTGGCCTGGGTCACGATCACAAGTGGCAACCCTTGGGAATGGCGTCATACCTTCGCTCCTCTTCTCGTGCGGATACTGTAAAGCTTGGCGAACGGTTGCTAACATGACATGAACTCCTAGACCATTACATCAGTTCCCAAAGATGGTTTCAAGCCTGAGGATCTTCCAGTCTGGAACTTCGACGGTTCCTCCACCGGCCAAGCCCCTGGTGACAACTCCGATGTCTACCTGAAGCCCGTCGCTGTCTTCCCCGACCCCTTCCGAGGTGTTCCCAACGTCATCGTCCTGTGCGAGACGTGGAATGCCGATGGCACCCCCAACAAGGCCAACCACCGTCACGAATGCGCCAAGCTGATGGAGGCCCACGCCGAGCACGAGCCGTGGTTCGGATTGGAGCAGGAGTACACCCTATTCGACATGAATGACAGGCCGTATGGCTGGCCCAAGAACGGTTTCCCGGCGCCTCAGGGTCCCTACTATTGTGGTGTGGGTGCCGGCAAGGTGGTGTGCCGCGATATTGTCGAGGCTCACTACAAGGCCTGCCTGTACGCCGGTGTCAAGATCTCTGGTACCAACGCTGAAGTCATGCCCGCCCAGTGGGAGTTCCAGGTTGGTCCCTGCACCGGTATCGAGATGGGTGATCACCTGTGGATGGCCCGTTTCCTTCTTCACCGGGTCTCTGAGGAGTTCGGTGCGAAGGTCTCCGTCGAGCCCAAGCCCATTCAGGGAGACTGGAACGGAGCCGGTCTCCACTCTAACTTCTCGACCAAGGCGATGCGCGCCGAAGGTGGTATGAAGCACATCGAGGCCGCTATCAAGAAGCTCGAAGGTCGACATAAGGAACATATCGCCGTCTACGGCGAGGGCAACGAACTACGCCTTACTGGTAGACACGAGACGGGAGACATCGAGCAGTTCACATACGGTGTTGCCGACCGTGGTTCGTCGATCCGTATTCCGCGGGAGACGGCCGCCAAGGGCTATGGGTACTTCGAGGACCGACGTCCCGCGTCCAACGCCGACCCGTACCAAATAACGGGAATAATCATGGAAACCATCTTTGGTGCTGCTAAATAATTCTGGGATACCCACGCGAGACGCGGTGTTTTTTTGTTTCTCTCTTTTTTCCCCGAAGGGGGACTGTCCGTTACATAGAACAAAGGCGTCTGTCACTTATAGGTTTGATGACTTCAAGAAGAATGGCATAAAACTTTCAGTATCACTTCCTCGTTCCGGAATCGTGGTATATTTGCTACACGAAGTAACATGCCTGTGGTACCTTGTTGTAGACTTTTGTGGCCTGATGGCTGGCCCCTTTGTTGGTGAAAGGGGCTGCTGTTACAACAATGTCGCATCTACAGCCCGACAGCGAAATAGTCATCTATGTATGAATAGGCCCGCTGAATGTCTAGTCTCCTCCTCGAGAAGGGCAGAACATTTGAAGGGAAGGAACTCATACCGCTATCGGCCTACAGAGGACGGGACAAAAGGGTCGTTGTCTTGGTCCCCTTCTGGGCCACCAATGTGGGTCACAGCCCCCGTCCGTCTGCCTGGACCCGGAGTCCGGTAAGCATCACAACGTCCCCCATTTCAGCCTCGCATGATGAGGCGATCCCTATGTACACAGGGAGGTATCAGTAGTGCATAGCGAACAGCCAACATATGTTCAGGTCATTTTAAGTATAGTCTTGACCTATTAGGATTTCAATTCCTCACTTTTACAAGACCCAGAGATTTTCACACCATATACTGTTAAGGGAGTTGGCAAGCGTCTCGGTTTTTGCGATCCGGTGTAAGTCACTATATGTACGTAACGACATAAAGAGAGAGAGCTAAGACTAAAAAGGTCATATAAGCGAAACTCGCATTTAGCATGCTCAACCATAGCGTCTGCGAGATGGATTCAGATCTCTAAGCCTACCATGATACTATGAGGACCTGATGCGTCTATCAGGGCCCTTGCCTCGCTGGTAAAGAAAGCGAAATTTATACTACCCAAGTCTTGGTATCCTGTTTAAAGCGGAAGGAGCCAACGTACTACTGTCTGACGTCTTGCATCGTATCCAGATCTGAGGAAGATGCCTGTCTCCAGTTCTGCCTGCCGTACTTGCCGTTCGCTGTCTGTTGATTATTTCTGTGGGTCATTTCTCTCATTTAAGACGCGGACTGGCCATCTACTTTCTTCGCCTCTTCTTCTCCTCTCCTCTCTCTCGTGATGGTGGTGGTGGTGCCGGCGACGCTGGTCTTGCTACCGTCGGGTTTCTCGGTGCTCAGGAATACCTCGAGACCACTGGTCATTCGCCTGCCAGTGGTCACACCTGTGTGCCACGGCCCAATCTTTGGAACTCCAATGTGCGCCCTCTTCGTTAGAATCTTTGCTTCAAGTTGGGATCTGAGGAAGATGTTGTTTTGCTGGACGTAAGGTGTTCGGTTAAGGATGAAGCTCGATTCGACATAACGTGCATAGGCTGAGAATTGTCGATTACGGTCATGCTCAAGAGATAGATGGAAGGTCACGGCATCCCTTCAACATGAAGGCAGTCATGCCCCGACTACTCTCAAGCATACCAGGCGAGATTGCACCTTAATGATGTCGGATAGCCCATAAATTGATTATTTCGGTCTAGTCGGGTTAGATACAGGCCGTTATCGTCTTCCACTTCTTCGTTTCCAAGAATCGCCTAGTTGTATAATGGTTCCATTGAAGAATGGTATACTCATGCTATCAAGTTACGCAGCCCAGCACGAATCCATGGCATGATTGGCTTTCGCTTCACGGTTCCACTAAGAGGGTCGCATATCAATCGCACACATGAATATCTCTCCGGTTAGATGTATCAAAGATATGTTTACGAATGCACAGTCTGTCTGAGATGAATTCAAACTCAAGATTTAGCATGTCTTTCTGCTATATTTCGAACCCATGCCTCCATCCCAGGTGGGTATATCTTCTTCCCTTATGTCTTGACCCAAGTTAAAAGAGTATCCTCAACCGGTTAGCGCCTGACGAAGGAGTGGGCTCGGCCGGCTGCTCCTGAGGGCCGGTGTTGCTCGGGGAAGGTCTCTCGCCGCCCCAGTCGGCGTCCTCGGTGTCATTCTCATCATCGCCACTACCGGCGTAGTGCGCCGCGGGCTCTGCCTGCTCGCTGTAATCCGCCGTCCGGTCCACGCCGACCGTGGTCCACAGGAGCAAGCCGTCAGCCAGGTCCTCGCCCAGACGCACGTAGTCGAGGAAGGGGTCCGCGGCCTCGGTGGCGGCGGACGCGATCAGCCCGTCCTCGTTGTTGGGCGTCAGCTCGTTGCGGTTCGTGTTGTACGGCGTCGTCCGCTCGACGGCGTTGATGAGGTCTTGGTCGAAGTACAGCTGCCCGATGTGCCTCGGCGCACCTTCGCCGCCGTACGCGTAGGTTCCATTTGGCAGCTCCGTCGCACCCTCGGTGCTCATGACGTGCACGTGCGGCGTCCGCATGTAGTAGTGGCCCGGGAAGATGCTGCTGAAAGCCGCGACGCCGTCCGAGTCCGTGACCTGCACGCCGCGCCCGAATGTCGTCTCGAGACCTCCCTGACCCGGCCGGCCCACGCCCGAGTACACGCCCAACGCGTTGCTGTGCCACACGTCGACGAGCAGGTCCGGGATCGGCTCGCAAGTCGCCGTGTCGACGAATTGCAGGTCCAGGTACATGGGGACCCCAGGCTCGCCGTCCGTGATGTTTCTCCGTACCCGCTCGCCGGAGACCCAGTACGGTCCGAGGACGCTCTCCGGCACCAGCGCACAGGTCGCGTTGGAGCCGAAGAGCGTGTCCATGGGCGTATCCAGGGTGTAGTCCTCGTTGCTGTGGTCGTGCGATACCTGGGACCAGTTGGCGAGAGATTCTTCGTCGCGCTTGCGCCTGGACGCCACGGGGCCTGGGACGCGGGTTAGAGCACGTAATTCGCGGGTGGCATGGTCATGTTCGAGGCGGGATCAGGTCAGCTCACCATCTGGCAGACCACGCGCGGCGCGCAGGGCGTGAGCGGTAGCGGCACGACGGGCTATGCTGCGCGCCTTCAGCGCAAGTGCCTGGGGAGAGTTTGCGCACCGCCCCAGGCCTCTGTGGGCTTTCGTGTGCGCCTCGCTGTGCCGCGCTGCCTCGCGCTTGATTTCCTCGGCGGAACTATCCTCGCCGGGATGCGCGAGGACGGCGCCTAGCAAAGAGGAAGACGCGAGAGAGGCGATAACGGAAGATCGTAGCTTAACCATTGTAATAAGCAAAATATCGCGAGATTATTACTAAAAAACTATGTAGAGCGAAGGGCTCTGCAGGTCCCGGTGAATTCAGAGACATGACAATTGACTGTCTCATACTCGGGTTCTTGGTGCCCCTGAATGGTGGCGACGCTTTCCTAGTGCCTGACAACCATGACCATTGGGGCCCGGGTTAACAAACGGTATTGGCGGGCCAATGACGTGCTAAACCAATCACACTCGAGGCTCCTTCAAACGGGCACTTGTGATTGACGCTTGAAGGGACAAAAGATCTCGGCGCCAAGTCAACGGCTGGCAATGAATCAGCCCTTGAAATACGAGATTGGGGGGGCTGAAGGGCGCGGGGCAAACGCGCGCTTGTCATGTGACGGAGCCGAAAACCCGGAGTTCAGGCACTCATTACCCGAGGTTGTCAGACAGTGTCTTCACTGAGGATATGACTGTATAAAAGGAGTCATTCTATCATTGACGAGATTGCTTCGACCGCAGCGGACTTCTCATCACATCAAGCCGCTTTGTGTCCCACAGCCTCCTAGCTTCTAATAAACGTTGCTCCATAACCAAATGCGCAGCCCTTGGCCCAAACGAAAGAATAAACGACATCAAGAAATGACGGAATTTCTGCCAGCGACAAGACGTAATATCACTAATATCACTCCATAGATTGGTGAGCAGGTTATCGCGTGCCTCGGGCAACCATGGGCACGGAGTCGGAGAAATGCAATCAGTTCGCTAGTACTTCAATACAGGCCAGCGGAGATTACCCTCTGTGTCTGAGCTCTTATACGCATTTACATAAGCCGTGCCAACTTCGTTGCGTACTTCCTTATCAATGGTAACCACTGGTCTATCGTTTTGATTCTCAACCCACTCGTCAAGTAGGTAGTTGCCATCCGAAAACACTTGAATAGGGGCACGCCGGTAGATTCGGCTGACAGGAGCCCAAAAGGTTAAGCCCTAGGTCCAGCGTCGTTCGGAGAATCAGGTTGGGGTTCTTATTAATCTTACTTGGTGAGCCGCATCAGTTAATAGGGGGGCGAAGGCTTGGCGGACCCTTACCTTTCTGAACAGCCAATCAGATTAATTCTGAGGACGGTACTTGTAATTCTCACGTCCGGAGATGAAAGATCTAAATTCTTACCTCTCCACTTCTTCCCCGGCGTCTGGCATGAGTAGGCCCCCATAACAACTCAAGATCTCGAAACTATCTAGATCCATTGGTATAGGAAAGCTTCTGGTCTAGTTGGCGTAAAGCGGAAACAATGACGCCGGCGGCGGATATCGACCTCTTCGCGCCCTTCGAGCGGGACACCGTCCTCGAGGTCCGGACCAGCAAGATGAAGACGATGCCGGGGCTCACGATCGAGAGCGGAATCGACAAGAGGGAGCGCGCTGGGCGCATCCCCGTGTCGTTCCTGGGCCTCGAGGACGACGAGCACGACCCTACCTTTCACGGCGGGAAGGACAAAGCCATCCACGGCTGTGAGTCATAAGTCATCCGGCGTGCGGCCCTCGTCCTCTGACTCACAGGCAGACTGCTCCTCCCACTATCCCAGTTGGCGCGCCGAGTTCCCCGCGGCCGCGTCGCGGTTCGGACCCGGAGGCTTCGGGGAGAACCTGGTGACAGCGCGCATGAACGAACGCAACGTCTGCATAGGGGATATCGTCTCGGTCGGCGATGACGGGGTACTGCTTCAGGTCAGCCTGCCGCGGCAGCCGTGCTTCAAGCTGAACCATCGGTTTCAGCTGAAGAACTTCGCGCCCAATACGTATAAGCTGAGCCGGACCGGCTGGTACTACCGCGTGCTGCATGAGGGCACAATACAGGTTGGTCTAACCGATTCCTTCCGCTGCACAACTAGGTACGCGGTTGCTTCACTACGTCTACCGGACCAGTGCCGTGCTCCCGAGCGCACGTCACGGACGTGCGCTCGTATCATGTCCGGATACGACATATCGAGAAGCTTCCGAGTTCTAACCGATAACAGGCTGGTGATGAAATCCGACTGGTGGAGCGCAAATGGCCCCAATGGACTATCGAGAGGGTGCAGGAGTACCTGCACCGCAACCAAGACGACGCGGCCATGAACGAGGAGCTCTCCAAGATCGAGGCCATGGGCGACGAAGCGAGGGGAGCGTTCCTCAAACGCGTCGCCAAGTTCAAGGCCAAGCAGAAGCGGGCAGCAGCCTCGGGCGCCGGCGCCTCCGAAGACGGCGGCACGGCAGCGGCGGTGGAGAAGTGGCGGGACTACAGGATCGTGGAGAAGAAGACGCAGACCCCCCGGATCGCATCATTCGTGCTCGAGGCGGTGGAACCCCTGCCGCAAGAGGCCGGGGACGGGGGCTCGGCTGCACTGATGGGCGCACATGCCCGCCTCCGGCTCCCCGGCGGCCTCCTGCGCACCTACTCGATCGTCTCCAGCAGCGGCGCGGACCGCTTCGAGCTGGGCGTCGCGCTCGCGGACCCCAGCCGCGGCCGCGGCGGCTCGGCATACCTGCACCACACCGCGAGTGTTGGTGACGTGTTACAAGTCGGCCGCATTACGACCGATGTGAAGCCCGCGGGCTCCGCCAGCTGCCACGTGTTTGTCGTGGGCGGTATCGGGAGTAAGCGGTCTCTGGAGTTGCCATATCCCCCCTCTCGATTTCCTGTCCATACGCTGATCCCAGACGTTGCAATGCAGTCACGGCCTTCCTGAGCATGATCGAGGCCTACCGCGCGATCCACTGGGAGACGACGCTGCACTACGCCGTGCGCGACGCCGCCGACGTGCCGTTTCGCGGCCGCGTCGTAGACGGGCTCGGCGACTCGCTGCGCCTGTACGACGCGTCGCGCGGCGAGCGCATGGACGTCGCCGCCATCTTCCGGGACCTTCCGTGGAACGCGCACGTCTACGTCGTAAGTCGCCGTTCCTGCCATTCGCCCTCTCCTATTTCCTACCCGCCCAGCTCGGGAGAACAAAACCTCCCCAGTAGGGAGGGAAGCCTTTAGACAGTCTATATCTGTCTTCGTAACTCCGGCCCGACTGCTCGCCTGATCGAAAGAGCGAGGAGGAACGATGAATTACTGACTCCGGGGCGTTGTTGCAGTGCGGACCCCTGCGCATGATGGAGGAGGCGAAGCGCGCGGCGCGGGAGTGCGGCCTCGGCGAGGACGAGGTGCACTTCGAGGCGTTCGAGGCGGAGACCGACGGCGACCCGTTCGAGGTCGAGGTCGCGAACAGGGGCGGCGGCAGGGTCCTGAGGGTCGGCGGCGGGGAGACGCTGCTGGAAGTGCTGAGGAGGGAATTCGGCGATATGGCCAGCAGTTGTGAGGTCGGCAACTGCGGCACGTGCAAAGTCGCGGTCAGGAGCGGGCGGGTGGACCATAGGGGCACGGCCCTCCTGGAGGACGAGAAGGCGGACTCGATGCTGAGCTGCGTGAGTAGGGGCATTGGCAGGATCACGGTCGAGGTCTGATGGCAGCGGTTTCTGGATGATTGGCATGCGCACGATGCATAGAAGGGCGAGATATCTTCGGTGGATTATTGCAACTGTTAACATTTATAGCAATATACTTTTATTACATGAAGTTCCGCTTAATTTTACGTCGTATTCCATTCTTTACTTAGTAACTCCCGCCGCCTTTTTAACAGCGCGTATCGCCCTCCTCTTTTCGTTACGTCTGTTGCGTTGGGTTCCGGCCAAGGGCTTGCTGCGTATCGGTGATCCCTGCCGCCTTCCTAGCAGCGCGCCTTGCCCGTACCAGTTCGTTATTTCTGTTGCGCTTGGCTTCAGTTGTGGGCTTGGGCGCGATCCCTGCCGCCCTTTTAGCAGCGCGCCTTACGCGCACCAGTTGGAGAAGTGGGATACCGTAATCGCGAGTACTTCTCATGGTCCAGAAACCGTATATGAACATAGTTTCAAGGAGTAAGAAAAGACCACTTGTGGGATATTTGTCAGCCTCACCAGGAATCTCCGCAGTAGCTAAAAGACCCATATGCGTTATCTCGTAGCCTTTCGGAAGAAGCTCGCGGATTCCAGCAGTGATAATAATATTTAATAATTAACTAGTTAAATTAGTTAATTAAATTAAAAAAGGTAATAATAAAATAATAACGAAATGAAATTAAAATAGTAACGAAATAAAAGCGAAATAATAATAAAATAAAAGCTGGATAATAACAAAAGTAGTAATTAAATAATAATAAGATAAAAATTATATAATAACGGGATAACGGTTGGATAATAACTGGATAATAATGAGAATAACAATCAAATAATAATAGGATAAAAGCTGGTAATAATAAAATACCGGTTAAAGAATAACTGAATAATAACGGAGGTAATAATTAAATAGTAATAAAATAAAGGATAAATAATAAAAGGATAAAAATTAAACAATAATAATATAATGTAAAAAATATTTAATAATAAGATAATTTCTTATTAATATAATTTAATATAAAGTTTTGAATTTATTAAATTATTATTAAAGTTATAATAATAAAATAACTTATTAACTAGTAATAGTTTAAAACCTAACTCTTTTCCCTACCTTTAAAAAAGAAATTACTTTTATAAATAAATTATTTTATTAAACTTAAGCTAATTGCTAATTTAATCGCCCGTAGTACTTAATATTAATTAAAAATAGATATAACGTACTATATAAATAAACTAAATATATAAGCAAACCGAAGAATTTTATATATTTTATAGTAATAAATTTAAAATAATTAGATTTTTTTTTCGCTAAAGATTTTTATAATTTTCTAATAAACGGGATTAATATATCCGGGTTTATCGCAAATATTATATTTTCGCTTTTTTATTTAAATATGTTTGCAGTAACTTTTTTCAGCCCTTACCAGCCGCGATTATTTACTATTATTTTTCTCCGTAAATATTAAATCTTATACTTATTATATAATAAATATTTTTCTTTTTTTAAAAAGCATTATTTTTAATTTTTCAGCGTTTATTAAAGATGCGGTTCGTTTCGCGTAATAAGCTATATTGTTCCCGAAGAAAAATGTTTTTGCATAATAACATTAGATTACTTTTTGTTAAAAAATTAATTAATTTAATTAGTTTTATTAGCAACTTATTTTAAAATTATTTTTAATTTTTCTTTTAACAAATAACGTTCTTATCAAGTTATTTTAGTAATATTTTTAAAAGTCTTCACAAATAAGAAAATAACAAAATTAATAAAAATAAGTAAAAAAAGGTTAATATAAGTATAATTAAAATTTTAATCTCGAAAAAACGCAATTTAAATTAAATAACATAAATCCTGCTTTTACAAATTTTAACTTATTATTATCGCTCGTAATGATAATTTTGAACGCGTTGCGAAAACTGGTAATAAAATTTTCTTTAATAATATAAATAACGTAACGTTATATAAAACTTTCAATATATAACAAATAAGCGCGTTTTAATACGGAAAAAAAAGATACGTTAAGAAATTAAAATATATAAAAAGAATTAGCAAGTATATAAAATATAAAAATATCGCTAGTTTTGTAATAATCTTCGAATGTAATTAAATAGTAGTTTTTGTAATCGTCGAAAAATAAAAATAAAAATTCGAATTTTTAATACGTATTTTAGTATATTTGTTAAAATGTTTAATTTATTTCAAATTTAGTTTATTTATTATCTAACTGTTTTCGCTTATAACGAATTCTTAATTAAATAAAAGTTGCCTGGATAGAGTTATCGATCACGCCTTTGGACATTTTCATGCCCTAGACGGTGGCCTCCGTTGCTTGCCAAATGTCTTTGAGGGCGAGCTTTTGCTTAGGCGTAAGGTTACGAACGCGAGTGTAGGTTTTTAGTTGCACGATGCTCGGCGTATTCACAGCAGGTGCCGGGGAAATGTTCTTGAGATTTATGATGATATCTTGGGGCGGTTGGTTTGGTATAAATGGTTTGTCTGGGAGGATGTGGTGTTGATATGTAAGGTGTTATGATATGTGGAAAAGAGATGGGCAAATACTGCATGGGAAGAATGGGTGCAGCATATAGGAATGTTTTTGATATGTTTTTATGATGGTGCATCCAAGCTGGGATGTTATTCATATTATCTCACCTTGGCCAATAGCGGCATTCGAGTTATCGTGAGTTATTCTGCTAAGATCGCGCCCCTTGTTTTTCTTTACAGGTTATTTGGGTAAGTTACTTTTAGGACTATCCCAGGGCATTCCTAGGAAGAATCTAGGAATTAGCCATGGCGGACCTTTAAGATATACTCCCGGCCTTTTAAAGTGAGACTATCCATAGCCCCTTTTCACTCCAGGGGTCCAGGACCCACATCCACGGCTGCTCCTGCCAACACAATGCCATTAACCTGCCGCACTTCCCTTTTCTATCAACGCAAGTGACAGTAAATCTCCTGCCGTAACCTCTTATCCTGGAGGTCCGAATTCTGTGCCAACTTCCACGAGTGCCGTTACAATATTCTATATCCTCCGGGCGGAAAGCACCTCCTTCTTCTGTTAGAGTTACCGATGTCTTATGCATGCTATCCCTGAACTTGACTTATAACGCCGCTTTCACCTCTTCCATGGGATAAGTTGGAACCCCCCTTCACGCCCCACCGAATATTCGAGACATACAACGCACTGACCCCCAACTTCAGCTATATAGATCTCTATTAATTAATGTCTCCTCGGAAAACAAAGCATACCTTTTTAAACCTCGAAATTAGACGACTTTAAAGATATAAAACTCGCCGTTTAATTACGTATAACGAAAACGATTAACGAAATCGCAAATAAAAAATTTATTCGAATAACTTTTAAGTTATATTAAGTCGAATGCATTTATTATCGTTACAAAATTAAAAGAATATAAACCCGGAAATCTCCCTTAAGAAAATGTAACTGTATAAATAAAATTAGATAAAATGATAAATTGGTACCTCAATTCCTAGGCTTTACTAAACCGACCCTTTTCGTAGGCTGCCCTATTCTGCAGCTCCTATTTACGTCGATTCGCGTCGGTATTCTGAAGTAATTTCGCTACCTAGAGTAGCCGGGCAAATTATCGGTTATATTCCAGTTTATAACGTTTCCAAATTTAAAATTTAATATTCGTTAACCTTTTTTTTCTTTTTCTTTTAATTTTTCTAACAATTTTTCTATAATTGCCATATTTTTCAGCATAAGTTCGAATAATAATTAGCTGGTATTACTTTTAGAACTTAAATCGTATTCGAAAATTAATAATTAGATACGATTTTTTTAGAAAATATTATTTGAGTCGATAAAATTATTAATATTTTTTCGCTTACCTTGTTATTTTATAAGATTTAATAATTTTAAACGTAACGGTTTCGTTAAAGATTTTATCGGTACGGAATACCGGTATTATGTATGAATTTTGTCGTATATTAAGTTATAATGGTAATACTAATTCGAAAAGTTACCGTAAAACGATTAAATCGTAAAATTAATAAGGGCTTATAAAGGTTAGCCTTTTATACGTACTTAAGATTTATTTTTAAAGTTTACCGCGTAAAGTTTTACGCCTTTTAAGTTATATTATATAATTATGCCAAATCATAAAACTAGTAGGCATAAGGTTTATTAAAGTCGAAGTTTACCGACAATTACGTTTGTAAGTTTTTTAAGCCGATATTAGTCGAGAAATTACGTATTTACGAGGCTTTAATAGAAAATAAGGTTTTACGAGATTAAGGTATATAATTTATTTTAAATCGTAAAAATTACCGAGTAGTTACCGTATTTTAAGATATTGGGTATAGTATTTATCGTACGATTATATCGTATAATAATGTTCGTGTATTTAGTTTAGCTTAGAGAATATGGCCTGAACTTATTAATATTTTATATAAACTCGGAAAAAATATAATTAAAATTACTAAAAAGTTTTAAAAGTATTAAAAAATAATTTAATTAAATAAATCGTAACTTAAGGCCAGCTTAAGTACGCTCCTTCTTATACTTAATTCCGCCTATACGCGTAACGCCTCCTTATTAACTCTGGCTACCCCGAACGTTTAAGAAATGATAAGTATTCCGATTTTCTCGACGCTATTAGGAAATTAGAACTTTTAAGGCTTGGGCTATTAAAATAGGGCAAGGTGTTACGCCTGTACTCGGATTCGGCTAATTAGTTAATCCGGATCTCGTATATATATTAAGACGTTCTTTTGGCCACGGGTTTAACCCTAGGACACTACCACTTATGACGTTTTCAGACTTATTAATTATTAGGTTTAATATCATATATATATTTATCTGCTTTTCCTATTAACCCTTACTCAGATAGTAATATATATAAAAAATCCGTACTAATTAGAACCGAATCTCCTCGACCTAATTTACTATTAATTACCGGCGCTTAAACGGGGTTACGGAAACCACTTATACGGTATTATTCGACCGGCTAGCCCTGCCAGAAATATGGAAAATACATTCTCGGAACAGATATAACACGGACAAGTTTGGGGTAATAAAAAATATAAGAAAAAACTTTTTTGTACTTAATAAAGCGTTTAAAAATTTATCCTTTTAAAAAATACTTTTAAATACGCTTAAGTATTTAATATAACTTATATTAACGTAGATAAGCGCGTTTTTTTCTTTATTAATTATATTTAATAGCGTTAATATATAATAATAATAATTTTTTAATACTGAAAACCAACTATATAAAAATTAATTATAACGGCTAGGGTAGTTAACAAACTATTAAATCTAAATGTACAGGTTTATATTGGCAGGAGTATCGTGTCGTCTAAGTAATAAGGATAACTTAGTCACGTCTCGTAATACCAAGGGCGTCTTGGGTAACGAAGTTGTATTATAAGCTGTCGCTATATAACTACAGAGATCACCGTGGCTATATACAACACGACAGCCACTGCTATTCCAGGATCTTGTTACGGCTGCACCTTAGCCATCCCGCCACCAGGGTAAAAGATCGGTGGAATGATCGCAATTCTTGGCAATTATTCTTGGTGCTACAGCTGTATATGTACTGGAGCTGTCTACGGTGGACAAGGCCGTGACAGATCTCGTAGATCTCGCAAGATCCCAACGATCTAACCTTGGACCCCACCTAATACATAAACCTAATAATGCATAAGGATTTCTACCAAAACTCGTAATATACAAAAATTAATAATAAAATAACTAAAAAAATTAACACGGCTTTTAAATTTATAAAAAGTTTTATTTTATTTATATATATAATATATTTATATTATATAATTAAGCTTAAAATAAATAATAAATATTAAATTTTATAAATAAGTTATTTATAATATAATTTATTAATAAAAATTATATTATAAAGTAAAATTTAATTTATATTATGTATAATTAAAATCAAATTATAAGTAATTACCTTATTGTATTATATATTATTATATTTAAAAATTAAAACATATTTTTATATTTTTTAAAACGATTTTTATAACGGCTAAGCTAATTAACTAACTATTAAACCTAAGTCGACGGGTTTATGTTAGTAGAGTACTATGAGAATCTGAATAATAGAATAACTTAGTTACGTTTCGTAATACCAAAGGTGCTTTAGGTAACGAAGTTATATTGCAAATTATCGTTATTTAATTAAAAATTAACGAACGTATATATTTATATTTTTTTATGCTGGTTCGTTACTGTTTAACGATATTTACTAAGTAAAGTTCGATTATTATTAGTAATGCTTAATAATTTTTATTAAGTACTAATTATATAACCTAACCCATTTGGGCCTTATTTTACGGTTTGCCAAGAGATTATTTTCCGAATCCCGATTAATTATATTATAATACGATCCTTTTTTTCCGGAATTTTCGCCTCGAAAATTATAAGTTTTCCTTCCTTATTTCGTATCTTAATATAGTTTATCGAATTAGAAAAACGTTTTTTCATTTTTCCACCTTTATTGCTAATTGTTTAAAGTTGTTTAAAATTATCTAAAATTTTGGTTTCGAAATTATACCTTACTTTTAATGTTTTTCCTAAAATATTAAATGCGAAATAATAAAAAACGTTAAAAAATATCGGGAATATATTCGTAAAAGATGTTTTTATGATAATAATGGCATTTTTATTTAATTATTAGATAATATTAATAAGGAAAAACGTTATTTTAAATTGAAAAAAGAAGTTACCGAAAAACGATTTTTTTAAGCTTAATAAAAAATTATTAAAACCTTTTTTCGATTTATGCGCTTACGTAAATAAAAGAAATTTTTGCATTTTAAGGGCGTAAAAATAATATAGCGAGGTTTGCAGTCGCTAAATAAATTAAAAAAGCAAAAACGTTACGAACAAATTACCGCGAAAGTTTTCATAACTACGTTTGTACCGCTTATTAATTCGGTAAATTGGTCGGGTATCGAAAATACTAATTTATTTACTAAGGACATTAATTAAGATTTTATTCTAGGTTGCCTTATTATTACTAATAAAAGTTTTTTAATAAACGTTACGTATTAATAAGGTTTTTAACAAATTCTTAAGATATTTTTAAATTCGGGTAACTTTTTTATTTAATCAAATACTACGTAAGTTTTTCGACTTTTCGTATGTTTAGGATTTTTTTTACCTTATATTTTTATTTGGTATATATTTTGATAATGCTTTTAGCTAACTTAAATAGGGATATATGAAAAATAAAATAAAGTTTAACTTTTAATGGTAATTTTAATTAGTAATTATTTTCTAAAAATTTTTTAACGATTTTATATGGTCCAATATATTTGAAATCGAGTTTTTTATTTAATCGTTTCGTTTATATATTTTTGGTAGCTAGATAAACCATTTCTTTTTCCGAAAAAGTTAATTTTTTTAACCGTTTTTGGTCGTAATATTTTTTATTTAATTTCGTACGAATTTAAGTTCCGTTTTTATTTCCTAATATAATTATTTAAGTTATTTTAATGTAAGGATAATTTTAACATTAAGTAGTTTTTTTTTTATGATTCTTTATAAATTTTTAGGGTAAATCTAAATTTAACTACTAATGGTATAATTCGGATACTTTCGTAATAATTAATATTATATATTATTTAAATTATTAGTAATTTTTTAATTTAATTATTTTATTTATAATCAATATAACATCGTAAATATATTTTAAGTATTTAGTTTTGCCGTTTTATTTATCCGTTTGTTTATGGTCGAAATATATTAAATAATTTATAATTTAAGTTTATTTATGTTATAAGATTTTACTAAAATTTTAAAGTAAATATAATACCTTTATTTAAAATAATATTATGCGGTAATCCGTATATACTAAAAATATTTTTGAAAAAAATATATGTTATTTATTTAACGTTTATATTTTTATTATAAAGTAAAAAGTAAAAAAATTTAGTAAATTAATTAACGATTATGAAAATGCTATTATAATATATATTTATCGTAAGGTTTTCCGATAAAAAAAGTTTGGTAATAAAGTTTATCATAATAAAATTTTATAATCGTTTTGCAATTAATAATAATTATAACTTTCCGTATAGCTTATGTCGTCATACTTTTATTTTATTACAAATGTCGCATTGTCGTCGAATTTTTTGAATTACTTTTTTCATTTTTAGGAAATAATATGTACGTTAAAAACGTTTAAAAATTTTATAGATTTCTGGATATTTATGTAAGGAATATTTATGTATTTTTCGTATTAAATTTTTTTAATATTTTTCTGGAACTTATATTTTGTTAATTTTATTTAATAAATTATCGTTATATTATTTAATTTTCTGATATATATTTGCGGTTACTATTCGTATTACTAAGATTTGGCGTAAATGTAAATATTTTTTCGGGGTAATATTAAAAATTGCATAATTAATTTTAATTATTTTTTTTAAAAATCGGGTCGTTTACTAAATACGTATATTTTTCCGTTTTTTAAACTTTTACGATAAATAGTTATAAAATCGTATTCGGCTAACTTTTCGGCATAACGGAATTATTAAATTGTAAGTTCCCTAGTTATGGTAAATCGGATAACATTTTTATAATTCGTATAAATCTTAACCTAATATTAATTACTTTTAAGGAAATATTTAAATTCGCGAAATGCTTTAATAATAACTAAAAACTTTTTATTAAAAATAACGTATTATAATTCCGGTTTTTATAACTTATAAAAAAAAAGAAATAAAATATAATATATTTTAAGTATTTCGTTATCCGATTATTACGTCTAAAATATAATTTAACGTATTAATTTTTAATTTTATTAAACGATTTAAATCTTATATAATCAATATTAGCTAATTTATAATTACTTTTTTAAGTTATTAAAATATTTTTTCCGTTTTTGATATTTATTAAAATTTTTATTTTTTTCATATAAAAATATTAAAAGGTATTACTATCCGGTTAAAATTTTTGATAAATTTCCGATAATAATTAACAAATCTGAAAAAAGCTTATATTTCCTTAATTATAATAAATTATGCCTAATTAAGTATTATAACAATTTTTTTAAAGTCCATCTTAATATATTTAGAAATAATAATATAACTTAAATATTTAACTTTTTATATATGAAATTAACTTTTTTTACGTTAATTAATAAGTTGACGTTTTGTAATAGTTGTAATATTTTGTAAATATGTTCCTCGTATTATTTTTTTATTTTTAAGAAAATAAAGATATCGTCGAGATAACATATTACGAAAATATCGAAATATTTTCGAAAAATATGGTTAACCATATGTTAAAATATAATAAATACGTTAATAAGTCCTATAAAGGTAATAAGGTATTCGTAAAAACCGTATTTTATTCGAAACGTTATTTTCCATTTATGGCCTTTTTTAACCCGAATTAAATTATATCCATTTTTGAAATCGAATGCTATAAATTATTATGCTTTATAAAAACGATTTTTTATTTTATTAATTAAAGGTAATAACATTCGATTTTTAACAGTAATATTATTAAACTATCGGTAATTTATAATTAATCGTAATTTGCCATATTTTTAGGTATAAAAAATATAAGGTAATTAACTGGTGATTTATATAAATAAATTTATTTTTTCTTAAATCGGTTTTTTAGGTATTTTCGAAATACCTATAACTTTATTTCGTTAAAATTATAAATAAGGTAAAACTTAGTTAATGCTTTTTTTTAAAAAAAATAATCTTATAATTTTATTCGTTATATTCGGATAATTTTATTTTAAGTTTTTTGCTAAATAATTTTTTATCTTTATAATATTATAGTAAAATATTAATTAATTTTTTTGATTCCGGGCTTATTTGTTATAAATCGTTATATAATTATCGTAATTTCATTCGGATAATGGTAATAATACGTTGAATTTTTTATGGTGTTTTTTTTTTATGTTTCTTTCCTATAAATAATAAAGTTTTTATCGTATTTTCATGCCAGCATTCGTCGCTATTTTCGATCGAATATTAAAATCTTTAATTTTTTTTTTTAATATTTATTACTAAACCGTAAAGGAAATTTTACCTAACCAATTATCCAGTTAATTAAAGGGTTATACTAACGTAACTATATCGTTCTTAAAATTACGTCGTAATTTCCTAGCGGTATAATATCGAAATTAATAATTATATTTTTTTCTTAAAGTAAAAGTTTCGAAATAATTAATTTCGCGTATAATTTTTTTATTATCATAAAAAAATAATTAACCTTTAACGGTATTCGTAATATAAAAATCCTTTATATATCTTTATAATAATCTAAGTCGGTTAATTACTTTAAATATAATATAATTATTTCCCAAAATTCCGTTATCCACCATAACGGTATACCAATATATCCCAATTCGTATTCTTAAAATAATAAGATTTTCGTCATTTCTTATCATTATTAAAGCCTTTTTTAAAAATTCTTCCTATCTCCCCTAAATCTCGCCTCCCCGCAACTTTCTTATAAAAAACTTAATTTTTTTAGGGGCTATTTACGTTGTTATATTCGTTTCCTTAAATCCTTAATCTAATCCCGTAATTATTTAATAAAATATCGTTATTATTTGACTTAAAGTTATAATTCGTTAATACGTATTATATATCTTTCCATATTCTTATAAAGTTATATATTTCGGAATTTATACATTTTTACTATTTTTTTATTTATTATTATATTTCTTAATCCTATTAAGTAAATTATTTTTCTATAACATATGTTATTTCCTAAATAAAAATATTTTCATCAGTTCCTTATAAATTCTTAATAACTTATTTTAAATCAATTATAATTTTTTTCCTTTTTTGTAAATCTATAATAATAAATAATTAAAAATAAAAATTTACGATTAATTATCGCATAAATAAATCGCGTCTTTCTAAAATATCTTCCTTTTTTTACAATAAATACTCGCACTTTTCAAAATAATAAAAAGGATTTTTATAAAAGTATTGCTTTTCCGGAAACCAATTATAAAATACTATTTTTTAATCGATTTTTTTCTAAAAACGCATAATATAAAAATAATAATATTATCACTCATCTTATTTATTCCGTCTAATTTAACTAAAAAAATCGAATCCTTTTTCTGCCATACGTATAATACGTAAGTAAATAACTTATTTCCATTCCTTATAACCAGGGCATTATTATCGTTAACAATAAAAAAAATATTTCCTAATATATCGATCGGGGATATCTAAATAAATTACCTCCGTCTATCCTTAATATTCCTATAACTATTTTTCCGTATTATCCAAAAATTTATTAATTACAAGTTAATAACGTATCATAATAACCGTTTTTCCCTTATTTTCTAAAAATTATCCCATAAGTACTAAAATCTAAGACTTATCTTATTAAAACTTCTTAAATAACCTACATTCCTTAACCCGATAATCAATCTTACCACAATTTTAACATTTAATACGCTATTTCTTTTAAACAGCGCCAATTTCTATAAATCCTGGTTTAATTCCATATGCAGAATTTTGTCGTTTAAATATACTAGTATTAACGTAATATCACAACTTATTATCGTTTTTTTCTTTAGTATTACGAATTCGTCAAACGTATTATCGGTTATCGATTTTAATTACTATAGTAATATAATCGGTTAAATACTATAATTAATCTTCCTTAAATAATTTCTTTTAAACCTCCCTTTTAAAGCTATCAAAAAACTAAACTATCAAAATTTCTTAACCCCAATTAAACTTCGAAAAAAATTAAACAAACTTAATACCATATCTAAATACTAATCCCTTTTACCGTAATTACTGGATTTACATTTTTACCTTATTTTTTTCGTTTATTACTTTAAAAACCTTTTAAAAGGTTTATTCAAACGTTTTATAATTATTATAAACCCGTATTACTTTTAGATTTTATTACTTTAAAAATATCGTAATATATTCTCGCATAACGGATTTAAACCAAATAACTACATATCCCAAAAATTATCTTACTACGAACTTATCTTATACAGTTAAAGTAATAAAACGTACCGGAAAATATCTGAAATATACGCGATATTAAATAAAAAACAACTATAATTTAATAAACGTTTTATCGAAAAATTCGGGCTTAAAAAATTTTAACATTTCTCCTAATTTTTTACTTAAAATTGGTTAACTAAATATCTTTTTTAAAATTTAACGTACCTATTCCAAAAAAGTTCGAATAATTTAAAACGTTAAAATAAGCTCCGCATTATTTCGTTCGAACTGGCTAATACGTTAATTTATAAAATCTAAACGCCGAAAAATTTCTTTCTTAATTAAAACAAAAATCTACTCCTTCTCGTCCGAATCCATATTATTATCCTTAAGGATTTAATAAGCGGGTTACTTGCTAATAAACATACTGTCGAAATATTACTCAAAATCTAATAATATTACTAAATAAAAGCTTATAACGTATAACGGCTAAATTAATTAACTAACTATTAAACCTAAATCAACGGATTTATGTTAGCAAAATACTATGGGAATTTAAATAATAAAATAATTTAATTACGTTTCGTAATACCAAAAATACCTTAAGTAACGAAATTATATTGCAAATTATCGTTATCTAACTAAAAATTAACGAACGTATATATTTATATTTTCTTTATACTGGTTTATTACTGCTTAACGACACTTACTAAGCAAAACTCGATTATTATTAATAATGCTTAATAACTTTTGCTAAGTACTAATTATGTAACCTAACCCACTTGGGCCCTGTTTTACGGTCTGCCAAGAGACCGTCTTCCGAGTTCCGACCAACTATGTCATAACAATTTTATTTTATTATTTTTAAAATTTAATAATTATAACGAATATATATATTTACTTATTTATTTTTATCTTTTATTTTCTGTATTTATACTTATATTTGTACTTGAAAATTACTTTTTAATTTCTATAAACTTTCGGAATTCGTTTAAGCAATTATAAAATATTATAAAATATTAATTAAAATTCAAATTAGGATATAATTTACTAGATTATATAAGCCTACCTCTAACTTATTTATATTTATATAATTATTTTAAAAATCATAAGTTATCTACTTAATATATAATAATTTTATGCTTTACTATATATTATATAGAATTAGCTTTATATTACTTTATAAAAACGCGGTGAAATCTTTTATTATTAAATTATGATATTTTATATATTAAGCCATATAATTTATAAAGTTTTGGATAGATTTATAATCGCTTTAATATATTAGAAAATAGAATATTTTTATATTATATTATAACTTAATCTTAAATTAATTATGATTTAAAACATTTATAAAATTATAGTTTTCATAAACTTATAATTAAATTTTTACGTTTTACGATTATCACAATTAATTTCTTAAACTTTATAATAAAATTATTTTAACGATTTTTTAACTATATATTTTTTCTTATATTTATAAAATATTTACACAATATTAAAAAGTAATTATATAGTATAAACTCTGTTTTTTTAGTAAATTATAATACCTTTTATATATGTATAACTTTTATTTTATTATATATATTTTTGTTATTTTATCATTAGTTTTTATATATCGCGGGTTTTGGTAGAAATCCTTATGCATTGCTAGGTTTATGTATTAGGTGGGGTCCAAGGTTAGGATCTCGTGGATCTGGAAAGGTCCCAATATCTAGTCACGTGATGGTGTGCTCCACCTATCTTGACCGTTCCTGGACGTGCCAAGCATGTTAGGTCATAATATTAATACTTTATGATATTTTTAAATAATTAGATTAATATCGATATTAAGTTAAAATAATTATAAAAAATATTTATCTCTTGTATTAAACCTATTAACCTTTGGAAATAAAGGCTTTTTATTATCAACGGTTATAATAACGATATTATAGAAAATTTTATATAAACCTACATAATTAATAAATTTACATCGTTTTTTACCCTTATATTTATCGCATGTATAACAACCGCTTAATGTAAATATTTTTACTATCTTACAGCGTAGGTTTCGTTTTTAATTCCGAAAACGCTATTATAAAAGAACTTCGAATTTAATTAACGAAACGAAATTTTTATAAGCGTTCGTTAAAACCTAGAAAAAAGTTATAAAAATTAAAAGTTATATCGTAAATAACTTTAAAGCGATAAAAATACGATTTATTAATTAAAATGAGATTTTAAAAAGTAAATATATATAAAAAACAAAAATACGAATAATAAACCGGTTACTAAATCGTTTATTATCTCATAACAGCTTAATTTTCTTTCGCTAATCTCTATAATAAGTTTTAACATACTTAAATCTTTAAAAAATTTAAAAATCCTCGAAAATACCCTAAGTAAAACTAATCCAACTTTCGGGAAAGTTACCACCCGGCTTTTTTTCTATAAGATTAGGAAAATATTTAACCTTTATATAACAAATTAACCGCTTTTAAAAATTTTAATAACTAATCAATTTCAGCCCTTAAAAAGGCACGCCCGAAAAAGTTAAAAAAGGTAAAAACTAATCCTAATTAAAATTTTATACGGTTAAAAACGTTAGGTAAGTAAAAGCTAGGTTAAAAAGTAATACGTAAAAGCTCTTTTTCATTATTTTGTAAAACGAAACCTAAAGTAAAATAAGAGAAAAAACTAAATATTATACTAATAATTCTAATTATATAATATTACGATTTTGTAAAAACCTGAAAGATATTATTTAATTAGTTATTAAGCTATTAATTTTTAAAGTATGTAAATAGTTGGACGATAGCCTCAAATTAGAGGTAGGGTGTAAAGGGGGTGGTGCGTAAAGAGGGGTGCCAACTTACAGATAGCGGCTAAGGTATTATCGCTACAACGGCCTTCCGTGTTTTAAAATACGAACTTCCTCGTCGTATCACGCCGCCATTGCGAAGCCTTTTCCCTACGAGGGAAAATGTTGATAAAGCCCTCCTTATGCCATCTTTCGCTGTCGATAATGCTACTATTCGCTACTTAAACCGGAATGTAGCACTACTGTTGGACGTCCTTTATACCATAACCCCCGCCCATTCGGTAACGTCTAATCTTCGGGCTGTTTATATCATTATTCTAGAAAATGAAGACGGAAAGCTAAGGGCTTACATAGGCTCTGCAACGAAAATGTCCGGCGGCGTCCGTAAACGGTTAATAGATTATAAGCGTATGGACGGAGTTATTAATAGAATTTACGAGTTTTTTTCGAAACGTTACGAAATAACGTATATAAGTTTTTTATTTATACGGAAATGTCTTATAAAGTTAATAAATATTTTTATATAATTCTTTTTTGTTTCTTATAATTATATTTATATACGGTTTTTAGATCATAAGAAATATTCGTGATTACAGTATCTTATTTCTCTAATTTTTAAATACTTACCGGTTAAAGTACTAGAGAGTCAACTTAAGACCTATTACGATGGAATTCGGGGCGGATGCGGGAATCGAAGTTACCCCTGAGGCAATAGCAATAACCGCAGCAGAACGCCGCAGGAGACATGCCGAAAGGTAGCGGGCGAGGCGCGCTACCTTAATAGAAACCTAGCGCGACGAAGTTGCCAAAAAGGCACGGGCAAGGCGCGCTACTAAGAAGGCGGCGGGCATTAAGCGTAAGCCCTTAACCGAAACCCAGCGCGAGAAAAAAAAAACGAAAAGGACCAGGCAAGGCGCGCTATTAGGAAGGCGGCTAGGGTTGCTGAGGCCGAAAGGGACCGGGCAAGGAAACGCGCTGCTAGAGAGGCGGCTAAGGTTGCTAAGTAAGGAAAAGAATTCAACGTAACGTTATTTCGGAAGGTGATATAACATATTTTATTGCTTTGAAATGGTAACGCGAAAGGGACCGGGCAAGGCGCGTTGCTAAAAACGGCGGCGAAAGTTATTAAATAAGAAAACAAATTTAATGTAAGATTCTTTCGAAAGATAATAAAATATATTTTATTACTTTAAAACAATAATCATTATAATATTAAAAGGTAAAAATATAAAATAATATTATATATAGTTTTTATAATCTTTTTAATTTTGTTGTTATGATAGGTTTGGTGGTAATAGCTTGAATCTTAGAAGAGAGAGACACCGTCAGAGCTGCTGTCTCCAGAGATATGCTACAGGACCAAGAGTTGTGACGTCATTCAGTTCCCAGCTTGCAATTGCCATATTATTTGTAAACCGTAAACAATAAGTTTTATTTAATAAGGTTATGTAAATAATTACGTTTTATATCGAAAATGCTCGGGTTTAAAACTAAATTTTATATAATTAATTAAATAATTTAATATTAGTAACGTTATTTATTATTAATAATATAATATAACTTGTTTAAAGAAATAAAAATAAAAATACTTTATTAAATTGTAAAAAACATTATATTAATAATATATGAAAATTAATAATAATAAAAATATATAAAAATATATATCATTTATTAAATATTTTATTTTAATATATAAGAACTGTTATTCGGTTCTAATATAACGTACTACTTAAGCTCGTGGCTTTCATAAGCTCACGGCTCCGTTTTTGGTACGTTGCGATAATAAATTCGAATTAAATAACTGTAACATATTAAATTACTTTAAACTAATTAGATTTTTCGTCGTTAAACGCCTTTATATCCTTTTTATAAGTATGTGTATTATGTTTGAGCTTGCTATAAACGTTATATTTTCTTTTTTTCGCTTAAACCCTTTTATAATAATTATTTTCGGTTATTGCTAGCTGTAATTATTTACTATTTTTTTTTTCATAATTATAAAAGCTTACGTTTTTTTTGGTAAGTACTTTAAAAAAAAATGTTTTGTTTTTAATTTTTCGGCGTTTATTAAGGATATAGGTCGTTTTATGTAATAAGCTGTATTTTTTCTAAAAAAAAAGCGTTTTTGTATAATAATTTAAGATACTAATAGGTTCAAGCTATATTTTCCAGGCTGAGCCAAATATACAAAAGTGGTTACACGATATAATTGCACGATAGACACTATATATTATTTTTATAAAGTATTTATTATTTAAGTATTCTTAACACATTCCGAATAATTATATTTATACTATTCTGGTTTAATAAAATTTAACATTAAAAGAAATAAAGAGTAAAAACATAAATATATATATTAAAATTCATATGATAATAAGTCAAAATTTATATACTTACGTCGTCGTGTTAAAGATAATAAAATAAGAATATTCGCCTTTTTAATAACACCGTAACACGTAATTAAAATAAACTTTCGATGATATTTTAAATATAACTTAACTTTATAATTAAAAATTACCGATCTGTTAATATTTCTCATGAACCTGTAGCTATATGGTTATCTATTAGAAAAACGTTAAATCTATCAACTTATGTCAGATATAAGCCGTCTTTTCAAACTCTCGCCGCTAATCACCTTCGGGCCCCAACCGGCGTGTTGTGGCACAGCCCGACCACAGCCGCGGACGCGGCCCATATGGCGAAGCTCCAGCCCAGCGTGCCCCAGCCGGCCCTGGCGACCACGTAGCCGGACCAGAGCGGGCCGATGGTGCCGCCGAGCGCGAAGGCCATGGTGAAGAGCCCGTATCCCAGGCCGTAGACGCCCTTCTCGCCGAAGATGCCCGGGTGCCGGGCGGCGACGGCTTCGATGACGTAGCTGATTTCCGCCATGAGGGGGGTGACCGAGAAGCTGAATGCGCAGCCCATGAGGGCGAGCAGAGAGCAGAGCAGGACCTTGTCCCCGACCGCGTCCCCGTCCACGAAGCGCAGGCACACGAGCAGCGGGACCGAGGCGCAGAAGCCGCCGAACGACAGCCACTTGGGCCCATACCGGTCCGATAGCCAGCCCACGAGCGGGGACATGAAGCCCGGCAGGAATATAGCCAGGAAGATGATGCCCGCAGCCGTCGAGGTCCAGTGGAATGTACCCTGGACGAATAAAGCCAGGACGGCATCGAAACCCATCCTGTGGACGATTAGTACGAGAGTCAAATATGCTGGACACCTGGGACTGAACCTACAGGAGACCTGCCTCGACAAGAATGCCATATAGAGCAGCCAACAACCTAGGGGACTTGATAAGCACGAGGGCTGCGTCCTTCTTGCGCCAGTGCTGGGTAGAAGACGAATGAGCTGTATCATCTGCAAGACCCGCCGTCGGGTCTTCCTGAGGCTTGTCTTCGGCTGTTATCCTCTCCCTCGGCCCCTCTGCGGTACCATTGCCCGCCGGCGTGGGTAAAGTCCCATTAGACTCGTCAGGATTCGTCCGGGTGTCTGCACCCGTAGTCGGCGCATGAGCGGCCTTCTCGACGTCGGGCTCTGGGAGCCTTTCACGTGTCGAGCTGTCGTCTTCGGGTAACCACTGCTTGGCCACCTTCTTCTCGATCATGACCAGTCGCAGCAAGATGTCTACGCCAACGATGCCGAAGGAGACATAGAAGACGGCATAGTAGCCGACAGCGTCATATACCGCACCACCTATCACAGGAGCTATGAGGAGGCCGAGACTCGTGGAGGTGTTGACATAGCCCATCGCGACACCGACGGCGTGTCCCATGGTGTCCACGAGAAGCGCGCACCCAACGCTCCACACGATGCCCGCGCTGAGACCCTGGAGGATTCTCCCCACGACTAGGAGAGCTATGGTGGTGCCGAAACACAGGAGCACCGTGGATCCGGCTAGCATCACGAGGCCGATCAGCAGAGGCCAGCGGCGGCTCGACGTGTGGTCGGCATATATGCCGGCAATGGGAGCGCCCACTAACAGGGCCAGGCTGTAGCATGCTAGCAGGATGGAGGTCCACCGCTGCACCTCGCCTTCCGGGGTGCCGACCTGGGCCGTCAGGGAGAAGGGGATGACGGGGATGACCAAGGCATAGTAGAAGATGTCGGTGAAAATAGCCAAGCTAACTGTCGAACTGGTCAGTAAATCTGTTTTGGCCGATGCAAATGCTCTTCATGGATAAAGCGCTTTTGCGCCAAGTTCTAGTTTTTTGGCTTATATTACAGGCAAGTTATAAAGTACCTAACCTGTGAGTATTATAAAGAATGTCGAGGAGCGCTGTTTCAGGAGGTACGGGGGCTTGGACGACGGGTCGCTCTTCGCCCCCGAGAGAAACTGCCAGGCACGGCTGCTGGTCTTCATCTTAAGGACCAAGAGATTTTATAAAGCACGAACTCGAACAGCTCTCGAAAGATTCATAATAAAGAAGAAATACGTAGGAGACCACACGGCAGTCTGTCTTCCAGCCCATGCGGACTTGGACCTCTTTGATGTTCATAGGTCATATCGTATAGCAACTATTACAAACCGATGGACGGCTCGCCAAGGTTATGCTAACCATAAGCGGGATCTATAGAGCAACTCGTGCATATGTATGGAGACCGCGCGGGAACAAAGCAGGACGTCTTGACTCATCAGTTAATAATTGTGACTGATAAGATCGCTAGCGGCAAAGCTCGGGGATCGAGTTCGTCGTCTCCGAGGTTTTATTAGGTAATTCCGCACGAGGGCCGCGTCCTATTTGGGCTCCCACGACGATGAATAATACGATAGAACGCGTGCGACAGATTGCAGCTTAAAGTACAACTACCTATTGGGGTGCTCTACTACCTAGGTACTTGAGGTAATGGATGTTAAGGTCACTGTGGGGGGCTAAGAATGTACACACTAAGTACCTACGCTAAATAAGTCCCAGCCGGCTTACACTATAAGCTAGCGGGAGATCGGTGCATATCTAGGTCTTTGTACACACAATATAAGGTAAAGGACTCCACTAAAAATTTTGCGAGGCTGAATAATTTCTCTGGCAGCTTAGAACTTCCGGATTTTGAAGCATCACCAAGAGCAGATTTCTTGGCCGCCCGTCGCCGGACACTGTATTCGACTTCGCCATACAGAATAATCCAGGCCCGTCTGAGGCGAAACTATCTGGAAATAAACGCTGAAAATGATGGACGATTCTAGGACATCTGCGGAATTCTCTGTGCTCCCAGTTACTATCCCTCCTCTTCCCTCCTACCCAGTCCAGGCGACACACTACATATACCTGCGAAGAAATGCGCCTAAGATAGCTACTTCCAACGACACGCGTAGCCTGTTTCTCGCGAACGTCCCCTCGGATAGCACAGAGGCTCATTTCCGAGCCCTGTTCACCAGTCTAGTCGGAGCCGGCAGATTCGAGAGTATCACATTCGAACAGGACAGGAATACCGCCATATCCTCTCCCGAGCCCGCGCAGGCCGCCCGGCTGGCTGCGCTTCAGAAAAAGAGGAAGCGAGGAGACGAAGAATCACAAAACGCGAAGGATGAAGCTACTGCCCGGCTGCCAGACACGTGGACCCGCAGACTACATCGGAGCGGTAGTACCGCCGTGGCCCTCCTCGCCGACGAGAAGAGCGTCGGTTCCGTCCTGAAGGCCGTCAAGAAATTGAAGAAACCGAAGAAGTACCCCGTCTGGGGAGAAGGCGTCAATGATAAAGCTCCGCCGCTGGGCTCACAATGGCTAAGAGCGCACAACAAGCTGTCGTATCCGGGCAACGACGTCATCCAGGCCGCCGTGGACGCGTATTTCACGGTTTTCAATAGGAGAGAGGAAGAAGCTGCCCAGTTGGCCAAAAGGCTGCGCAACGAGCCCGACGAAGACGGCTTTGTCACGGTTACGAGGGGCGGCAGGGCAGCACCGGCGCGGAGGGACGAAGCGGAGGAGGCCAAGAAGAAGATGCTGGAGAAACAGCAGAAGAAGAAGGACGAAATGCAGAACTTCTACCGCTTCCAACTTCGGGAAAGGAGGAAGGCTGAGCAAGCCGATTTATTGAAGAGATTTGCCGAGGACAAGAAGAAGGTACAGGCGATGAAAGAGAAGAGGGGGAAGTTCCGGCCGGAAACGTGAGAGTCTCGAATCAGACAATGGATTGATGCCTATATAAACCTACTGAATACGGGGAGGGAGCAACTGGAGCAAATAGCTCCCACCTGAAGTAAGTTTACTTTTCCACGTTTATCCATCCCTACTCATGATGACGCATGCGGGGCCAGCGAATGCAGTCTCCTCTGGAGTACCAGATCCCGACAACAGCTGCCGATAACAACCGCGAAACAACAATCTTCTCACACTCGTCTGAGGACAAACCCCCTTTCTGTTAGCAGCGTGAGAATCGTTACCGTATGTCTTCTAACCATCTGGTTGAGCTCAGATACCAAGCGGACTAGGGGGTGTTGCCAGACTATGCCGACGTAGCTTGGCTTGTATTGAAGGCTCTATAAGAGTCGACGAGGCCGCCCCGACGCGCTCTGGTCCTGGGACTTCTCGAACTCACGGCCCATTAACGCAGTCGAGGCTGTTCGTTCTTCCATTATGTAAAGGCCCACATCACTTAGCAACCCCTATGTCGCATATGCTGTTTAAGGCTATTCGGTTCCATCTTCGAAGCACTCGAAGGACGACTCTCGCGCATGCTCGATATAGTCCAGTCCCATTTTCGGCTCTGTGCCTTGGATGGGTTGTCGTTCATGTTGTGTATGATACTACCGGATATGCGAATATCCAATGTCAAACTGACTGCTCCGCATTGATTAAGAGCAGCCTCTTAACAGAAACCATTTACTAAGCACTTGTCATAACTGCATGCAATCAACTTTGCGTTCCCATTCGCAGAAGTTTGCGAACAGCGGAACATTTCCAAGACCTAGTTGCTTGTGCTCACTATTACACTGGGGGAGATGGCAGAAATAACCGAGTAGTCTCAGTAGGGCGGCTTTCGCTTTCACGGCCACAGCAGAAAAAGTCGATTGTGTGCATATTATTCTCCGCGAAAAATCGAGCTTCCTTCTCTTAGTACTCATAGGCATGGACGAGATTCAAACACTTTCAAGGCGGTTTTATACATTGATTTAATCCTAAACGCCGGCCCTCAACTCCATCAGTACAGGCCTATAAATACTTGACAACATATCGTTGCTAATCCGTGAGCTTTTGTCTACTGTAATCCCGGCGGAGACATTCGCTCGAGCTGACCTGTCTTACCTCACGACGCCGTGTGTTACCCCGAACCGGGAATCAAAGGCACTACATGTTGAAATTCGTGATGACAACGTTATGCCAGGCTACGGATTATACGGCTGCGGACGAGCGGCATTTGAGCGCCTTTCCTTCCCGCACATCTAACAGGATCACACTCGAGCGGATCAAAGGGCTTGGGAATTCATGTTTGGATGTACGACGGCTCGCAACACCGGCATGGGAACCGTTGGCCGACGCGAAACTAGCCTAGTACAGCCAGCAAGCTTGAGCTGCCGCTGTTCCTGGATCCGCGCGGGGATATTATGACCTGGAGGAGTCCCGTCTCCGGGGCTGATGACGAACAACCTTTGCGAGTGGGGCCTAGTCGGCATACCCCGCGTCCGGCTCCGGTCCTCGCCCGGACCCTGGACCTGACGTTGAGCGCGACCGCCTCGCACGGCCGCAAGGCGCAGGCGAGACTTACTGCGTCGGCAAAACGGGACCGGGACCACAGCGCCCGGGTGGATGGATGCGGCGGAGGCCGGAAGGGTGGATGCGAAGCGCGAGGAGATCAATGAGGGGTGCTCGGGGGCCAAGTCGGTAAAAACAGTATGGCACTCTGAAGTAAAGTGGCTAAGAAAAGTTCATCAAGGGATGCTTTGCATAATCATTTGACTAACTGGCCCACTCTTCGTAGGTATACGACTCTTCCCCGCCGGAATTCAACGCCCCCCACCTAAAAAAAAGGGGTATGACCATAGTTCTGATACGTCAGTAAATGTGAGATCTTTATCTTCCACATACCATGATCTATTCAGCGACTTGCACTTCCAAAAGACACCGGAATCCAGTTGATGCAAGACAGCTATCACAGGAAGTCATCGAAGGTAACAGTTCTGTCTCGAAGTGTCTCATCTTGCTGGTGCGACGAGGCGAATTTAGCTTTCGAGCGGGTCATTAGTCTTAACTGAACGACGAAATACGACTCGCATGTCATCTCGGATCCATCCGCTAGGCTTGTTAGCGATTAAGACCACGCTACCTATGCCGTTTCAGTCCATGACAGTCAAGGCACTCCTGTCTGCACTGATTTATATCGGCCCTGTCCCACCGACTAGCACTCTCGATTGAAGTTGTAATATTGCACACGGTTTCCGATTCTTGCGTAATAATCCGCCAGGCTTATTGAAAAGCCATATCCAGTCACACGACTGTTCTCGAACATACCGGCCTGAGATAAACTTCCTCCTGGGGGATAATAAGCACCTCTGTTGACAATGTTTCAGTGCCAATGGCCAGATGAAACGCTGACCTGATATAATCCGTCGCAAAATCGTTGAGTTGAAGAGAAGGTGGATGGGGATTGAGCTGACGAGCAAAGGCGCCCAGAATAGAGTCTTGAATCTTGAAATTCGGAATACATTGCGGACTGATGACGTTCCAATCCCGAGCCATGAACCTTTAGCATGTTCCTATCTTGACACTGAGTTCAAGACACGCATGAAGAAGTTGCTCGAGCCAAGTCTAGCATGTTCCGCTCAGTAGTATTTGGTTGCTTACCGAGCATATAGTCTTCGGAGGGATGATTCCTACTGCACTAAAGCCACGATTTACCGTTGGCAAAGAGAAGGCGATAACGTACTATAGGGTGTAATGTCAGTATCGCGTATGGGGTCGTCCGAATTCCCAATTGTCTCTGCAGTGCGGCCTGGGTCTAGCTTACCTGAGCTGTTGAGACAACATTGGTAAGCAAATGGAGAGCGACGTTCACCGGAGAGACGCTACTTGTTTCACATTGTCCTCGTATAAGATCAATGCTTCGTTGATGCCACCCACTCTCAGGGCCGTTACCACTAGACAAGCTAGCAGTGTTGCTGCCATAATAACCAGGATGATGCAATTGACTTTAGCTCCCTTCTTCCAGCCAGAGGACTTTACTCCCGAGGAGGAAGTCCATCTCGAATCTCACTGCCTCTGCCGCAGGCGGTCGTTGAAATATCGCATACACTATGTTGTTATGAGCTTTGGTCAGGTGTTACACAGCTGGTAAAGGAGATATGATCGGCGTTCGAGAATTGGGGACGACTTCATGGCCACAGGCGAATTAGAACTTCTGCCCACCGCATTAGGCTGGGGGAGGGGAGGTGAGCGGGAGGAGGATTGCATAGGAGCTGCCACAGTGGCCATGTATTGTCACACGCGGTAATAGATCGCCTATTGAGCAAAGCCGGGGGGGGGGGGGGGGGGTGTAGCTCTAAGCCTCGAGGTCGGTTTTCTGTTTATCGTTCGGCATAGCAGCCTTACCAGGCTACTCACTGAGATCTCCTACTCGGGGCGCAGGAAACCACTCAGCCTTGGAGGTAATGTCAGCTTATGGAAATCATTCTACCTGCCATTTTCGGCCGTCTTCATAGTCAAGAATACCAAGGTGGTGGGCTGAGGTTGGAAAACCGCCTCCCTGATGATACGGAACGTCTGATGAACCGTCCCCCTTACATATCCAGGGACCTATCAATTCTTCCCTGCGCAGGAGGACTTTCAGCCCCCATTCCCCCCCTACATGGTCCCGGCGACTACTGACTCCTCGTTAATTCACAATCTTGCGGAAGGATTTTCAGGCCAGAACATGGCCGTCATGGAGAAGCGCTTGCATCTGGACATGGACCTCGGTGTAGATCCCAAACTGTTACTTTCTTGGCAGTCATCAATTGCCACGTAGGTGCCGTTACTTTCCCCTTCCACTTCCATCTAGCTGGGTCCACGTTCAAGGAAAATATTCCTACAGTCATAACTTAGGTGGAGATTCTGCCCGCAGGCAGAGTGTCCAAGAAACCAGCAAATGAACTCCGCGTGATCTAGTGATTTGGGCCTCGCGAATGGGGAATGTCCATACGAAGTCAAAGAGTCCATGTTGTCATATTATACGTGCTAGCAGACCGGTTCGGGACGCAAGCCTAATGCAAACGATGGCAGTGGCGTCCGCTTAACGAAATGCCCGGTTGATATTCTGGTCGGCAGCAGTGCGCTTGGGCCACTACCAATCTACAGAGATAAGATCAGTAACTATCATTTGTTGATACTGCTGATATTCGATCTTTGGAGCTTAAAGCCCCGATCCGGGAAGCGTTAAATATCAGTATCAGACTCTAGCGGATGATCGCCGGTGCCTTCTAGAACTCCGAAGGCCCGAGGCTGAATCAGATTGATAAGCGCGCGAGGGGGCTGAACAGGGTGTTGTACATATGCATCGAAAGGATATTTTCCGTGGCGCTCCAATGAAGGCAGAAGGACGCAAAGTGGCGCTCGGAACACGGTCTGGATTGACTACAGGCGGCTTACCGGAGTTACCAAGTCGCAGGGGTATTTTCAGTTAGCATACTCCACTTGTCCACTATAGGCCATGATAGATTAGCGATGTATATTGCGGTAGATTTTTCTATTGGCTGCAACATGCCGCGTTATCCTTATAGGCGAGCAAATCCCGCTACCGAATAAACAGCTCAACTTTTTTCTGATGCCGATTCAAAATGGCATGTTGCGCCCTATACTAGGGTGTCAGACATAATATTTAAAACACTGTCATGTAACTG
This sequence comes from Monosporascus sp. GIB2, assembly GCA_004155935.1. Lineage (NCBI taxonomy): Eukaryota > Fungi > Ascomycota > Sordariomycetes > Xylariales > Monosporascus > Monosporascus sp. GIB2. The sequence goes on from QJNV01000146.1 coordinate 129,123, forward strand.
TGGGCCGCGCCAGTAGCTACGCTATACAAGTTAGGTTTAGCTTGTACATGGGCTAACCCTCGATACATCGCAACGAGAACTTTAAATACGGGACAGCATTATGGGGCTCTAGCGCAGTGACCTGGCAGTGTTTTCAAAATTACCCATAACACCATAGTACAAAATGTATTGGGATGTACTTCGCTAACCCACCCATATAGTGGACGAGCGGAATATGCTAACTGAAATTGCCTCTGCGACCTATGTATCCTGCCAGGGCTTACAGTAATTACCACATTGTTGCGTTCTTGGCGTTAATTGGGAGGCTTGCTTGGCCTGCACTTCGTTCATCAGGCCTCTGGGGCTAGACCACAACGTGGGCTCAGCCGACCCATCATTTACGCTAGGGGCGTCTAGTAGCCGATGGCACCACCCACCCTATGGCCGGCTCGGAAGATTTCTAACGTTTACCCAAGTTACCCACATAAGTTACCTACATCGTAAGCACCTTCGAATTAAAGTCTAGGGAATCTGAACCAGAGTACAGCGTCGTATCCGGTAGAGGGTCCCAAGACGCCAGTATAACAATTTTTAGATGCCGGTCCAAATTACACTGATCATTGCCAAATAGGCCAATCAACAGGAGCGGTAACGACTTAAATTTACCATTTCAGGGCAAGTTTGCTGTTTAGCAGTTGTTAAAAAAAAATCGTTGGTGGTGATGCTTTGTGGCCATCTAGAAAATAGCACACCATTTAAAGGGTATTAAGCCATTATAAACGGAAGTACAAAATTTAAATTACTAGGAACATAAGCAGGTACTTAGGTAGGTTAAAGTTATACTTAGGTGCACGTAGAGTCCGCCCCTAAATGCCATCATCATCAATTGACTTTATTCTTTCCAACTTGCGTGGGCCACGCTCTAACGCCCCCACACGAGACTCCATCAAACAGACGCGCGCCCAAGTGCAACCCCCAAAGAGCAACCCCCGCAATCCCTGGAGATTTGCTGCTAGGAACTTCCCGCAGTTGCACGCTAATTGCCTTAATTAGGTACAAGCCTAGACCTAGCAGCGGTTCGCCCATCTCATTCCCGATCGTTAAACTGGGACGATGCGTCGTTAATTATTATTCATCTTCCCATCCTCCGTGGGTATTCAATCTGCGACAGTCAACAAATCTGCCAAGCCCATTGTAGTCCACTGGAGTCCACTGTAGCGGCCCTGCTATTCAGATCTATAGACTATGCCCCGATTTGCAGAAGTTACTAAAAACCATCTTTGGGTTAGGTCAGACAGGCAGATAACGGATTAAGCTCAATTTCCATACCTTGTCTTTAGTACCTACCTTGCCTTCAGTGCATATTTACCTACCAGATACGTAGGTACCCGCCAAGTAGCTGCCGAGACATCCAGAAGTGCTGACGGCTTTTCCCTTTTCCCTTTCCTGATTAATCTTGCCAGGCTCGTACAACCATCAGACGCTGGCGTTAACCCACTCTGTCTTATCCCCTTCCAAAGTTTAGCAGCGTCGGCCAGCTCTTTCTAATTCTCGGTAGAGACTACGCATCGATCGACACGACCACAGACAAATTTCTGACTTGGCGTGCTCCTGGACTAGCCTCTGTTCAATAGGTAGTATACGGACTGTTGGGGGAACTCCCCTCTCTACTCAGATCAGGCATTCTCGCCTGCCGACGCAGCGTCGTCCTTACTAGCACTAGGTTTCGACATCCTGGCACCAATTCAAGCCACCGTCGCGCATGTTGTAAGCGCCGTTACTCAGTCCCGCGACCCTTCAGCAGTTGTTTCGTCTTTCTTCTACATCGGCCATCCAGCTTCTGAGTTCACACGACAGTTCTACTGCGCCTTGATGCTGTAGCTCATCGGTTTTCATCTAACGTTGGACCGTAGGCGGGACCTCGTTGTCGGCCATCATCGCGCCGCTTCCCGTTTGGGGCCCCGAACGTCGTGCAACCGCAGATCTCTGCTGGATTAGCTCACGAAGAGGCGAGTTCCCATCACTTTGGTGCTCTACGAGATAGGTCCAGCCGATTGTCTACTTTCCACTGCTAGCTCGTCACTGTTTGCGACTCTGAAGCTCGTCACGACCGTCCCCCTTCACTTCCGCCGGATACGAGAGGTACCGATTACCATCTTTCAACAGTGCGACTGAGGAGGCTCGTGTCACTAAGTGTGAACGATGTGTGGGACAAGACAGCTTTGGTGACTCCTGCATAGGCTGGAAGTATGAGAATCCGGATCCGAGAACAGCTGGCAGCACTTGTGCTCGTCGCTGTCCTCCTCGCGCTTGCTGTCATCTCCATTCCGGTTTGGCTGTACGTCAACGGGTTCGTAGTTGATGTCGAGACAGGTGGCCTTTCCTTGACTGCTTCTCTTAAAGCCGCTCAAGTTTCTTCCGAGCTCGAGATCGTCCAAACTGCATGCACTTTTATAACCACGCGGTTACTTGTGCAGGAAGCCTTCAAGACCTTTTATGCGGGAAATGGGACCCGGGAAAACTGGGAACTGGCTGCAGATGACCTTCGTAGTGCCCTTAATGCGGGCCCCGGAGGGACGTGGATGTCGAATATCCTGCAAGCGAGAATGTATTCTCGGAACGAGACTGGTGCCCATCCACGGGGTCTCGTCCAAGTCACTGGCACCAACCTCCCACGCATCATACTCCCCTATAAAGCCCCGAATGGCTCTGATATAGCGCTGGACGACACGGACCTGGGCTACCCCCCAGAACTGTATCCAAATATTACCTACTTCAATTCGGAAACCGAAGACCCATTCAACCCCGGCCACAATGTCTCTATTGCACGGCCGTTTCCGGATATTAGGATCGCTTCGAACACCAATGGCCTCATCTTAGGACCTCTGGTCATCAACGAAACATATGCCCTGATATCGTACACACTTCCCATACGAAAGAACAGTGACAAGTCCATAGTCTTAGGGTACATGACCATCGTTGCCGAAGCGACCTCTATTGTCAATATCGTGAGCTCTCATGAGGGCCTGGGAGAGACCGGATCCGTCCTGCTTATCGGCCCTGCTACCGGTTGGAATCGATTTAGTAGATACAACCTCCCAGCCAACTCGACGCATGACGCCGCGGCGAATTTCTCCAATGTCGACGTAGAATTTGTTTTGCCACCGAGGCCGAGGCCAGGACAGCCCAACCGGCACGCGGAACACAGCTTTGCTTCGGGAAAGTATAAGGAGCCCTTCAAGGTGAAAAACTATGATGCCGCCTTCAGAGCCTTCACTGTGCGGAATCCGGAAGTCAACAATGCTAGTAGCATGCTTTCTACAACGAACGAGCAAGGGGTCCATGTCGCTGTCGGCTACGCCCGACCCCAAACAACCTTGGTGAACTGGACACTCATTGTCGAACAGGACCGGGCGGAGGCTTACGTTCCGATCAACACTCTGAGGAACATACTCTTGGGCTGCGTCTTCTCAACGATCGGACTGATACTTGTCGTGGTCTTTCCTATCGCCCACCTAAGTGTGATGCCGATTAGAAAATTGAAGGCCGCCACCAAGAAATCGATGACACCCCCGGGATACGAGGAACCATCCGAGGACGATCTGTATTCTGAAGACGACCACGGCCGATATGCATCCGTGGCTGCCAACAAGGAACCGGAAAAGGGGCTAGTGGGCCAATTGAAAAGGTTCACGCGGAAGAAGGGTCGGAGACCGGGCACGGTGTCAGAACAGGGCAGCGATCCACGTAGACGGAGGTTCAAGATACCTGGTAAAGTGCCGGAAAAGAAACATTACATCAGGGACGAACTTACGGAGCTGACTGCTACATTCAACGAGATGGTCGACGAGCTTACCGAGCAGTACAGCTCACTGGAGTCTAAGGTGGCGGAAAGAACACATGAGCTTGAGCAAAGTAAGAAGGCGGCCGAAGCGGCTAACGAGAGTAAGACGCTGTTCATTGCGAACATCTCGCATGAGCTAAAAACGCCCTTGAACGGGATCCTTGGGATGTGTTCCGTTTGCATGGAAGAGGACGACCTGGTCCGCATCAAGCAATCGTTGAAGGTTCTCTACAAGTCAGGTGACTTATTACTTCACTTGCTAGAAGATTTGCTAAGCTTCTCGAAGAACCAGATTGGTCAGCAGTTGAGCCTAGAAGAGAGGGAGTTTCGATTGGGGGACATCCGTTCACAGATACTGACGATATTTGACAAACAAGTCCGCGAAGGTGCCATCGATTTCTCAGTGCATTTCGTAGGTCCGGATCCCGGTGTTAGCGAGGATTCCGACCCAAACAGTCTGAGTGAGATGGACGTGAAACTCCTGGCGGTTGGTCCAAACGGCGCTGGAGGACTCAAGGACATGTGCCTCTGGGGTGATCAACATCGGATCCTTCAAGTACTCATCAATCTTGTGAGCAACAGTCTCAAATTCACACCGAAAGGTGGCAAGGTTTCTGTAAGGATGAGCTGCGTGGGCGAGGTGGAGCAGCGGTCGTCTAATAGTAGGACTTCCTCATTCTCGAGGACCAGCTCAAATCGACCAGGCAGAGCTCGGCACCGCTTCGGATCCGACTCAAATGTTCCAGCAAGCCCCAAGGGTTCATCGGGCCCTGTAGCACAGTACAAGGGCACCGCACTGTCCATAAACCCCCTGGAGGCCAAACATCCTCATGTGCGCATCCGAGAAAGATCCCCGACACCACCACCACCGAATGCGAAGACTTTCATGTTCGAATTTGAAGTCGAGGACACGGGCCCCGGCATCCCTGAACAGATGCAGGAGAAGGTCTTTGAGCCGTTCGTTCAAGGCGATCTGGGCTTGAGCAAGAAATATGGAGGCACTGGGTTGGGACTAAGCATTTGTCAACAGCTGGCGCATCTGATGGGAGGAACTATTACTCTGAAGAGCACTGTCGGATTCGGCACGACCTTCACAATGCACATTCCTCTCAAGTACACGAAAGACAGGTACGCTTCCAGAAGTTATACCATACCAGATCATCACTAACTAACATCAAGGGCGTCGAGTACGGCATCGAGTAGTATCAAGTCTCGGCCCCCGAGTGTAGGCTCAGCGGACGGTGAGGCTCGGAGGAACTCGGCAAAGCAGGTAGAGGCGGATGCTAAAGCCAGCGTCCTTGAACGACAACCTAGACTCGTTGGTTGGAGCCAACCCTTCTTTGCCGCAAACCCGACCGTAAGACCGAAGCCGAGCGCCGATGACCGGATGAAGGCTGTCGAAGCAGCCGCCGCAAGCAAGAAAGAAGGAAAGCTCCGTGTTCTCGTGGCGGATGACAACAAAACGAACGTGGAGGTGGTAACCAGGATGCTCAAATTCGAGGACGTATACGATGTGACGATCGCCAAGGACGGCCAGGAGGCCTACGACTTGGTCAAAGCGGATATGGAGAAGAATCTTCACTTCGACCTTATCTTCATGGACGTTCAGATGCCTAACCTCGATGGTTTGCAGAGCACGCGCCTCATCCGCAAGATGGGTTATTCTGCGCCAATCGTGGCCCTGACAGCGTTTGCGGAAGAGAGCAATGTGAGGGAGTGCATGGAGTCTGGGATGAATGAGTTCTTGAGCAAACCCATCCGGCGGCCGGCCCTCAAGCAGGTTCTTCAAAAATTCGCTACGATACCCGAGGAGCCCGAAACCTCTTCCATCCCCGATCATACTTCCACGAGAACTGAGGGCCAGCTCGCTTCCGAGGATCAGCCTGGCTCGATAGAGGCCAAAGAGAATCCGCACATGAACGGAACCCACCAGGCGGCCGGCCAGCCAGCATAATATATACTTATCAAACACCGAAATCAAGCAAATCCTCACAAAACGGAGAATTGCACGAACGACATTCGATCGTGCGCAGTTCCGCCTAATATCAATTTCGCAGAGCTTTTACCACCAATCCCTGTTTCCTTTTCTCAAACCATTGAAGGCCGGCATCGACTACATTTACGGTGACGAGTTAGACCGGTTGTCCCAACAAGCATTTAAGCAACGATCTGGTAGGCTTCACGAGGAATGGAATACGAAAAGTTCAGAGTGTCTTCATTCAGCGGCTGGCGAAGGGGCGTTCTTGGCTACAAACTTATACGAATACGACGGAGGGTTGGGGGCGTACCACGGATTATTCCCCAATTTTTTTCTCCCTATATTTACTATTGTAATCTGGCTGCGGCTAGAGATACGCTGGGCGTTATTTTCGTGACTGGCGGCGGATTTCATCGTTTGGAGTCTTGGATGGGACATGACCCCAACGGGTTTAGCTGATGCAACTTATGGTCTTGCTGCGGAAATACGGGAACTCCCGTTGGAAGGCGAAGGGACCCTCATTAGACAGCAATATACGCGGAATTGGCGGCTTGAAGAAAATATACCTTAGTTCTAATCGCCCTTAGCGAGTCATGCTCCCTATAAAGTGTGCCAGAGTGTTATGTCTCCACTTCAGTCGTGTTTGCGGCAACGCCTTTCGATAAAAAACAATTAAATGATAGTAGCGCCCCGTGTTTCGGGTTAATAAGGCTCTGCAAGTTCTGGAATGGTCAGATGCGGAATTGGTTGCCATCCTCCTATCCGCGTAGCCGGACTACCCGAGCCGGTGATTAGTGCAATCCGGGCGGGGAAACGCGGCCGGTCGGCTCCGGTCTTCGGAATGTGGGGGTATGATGTCCCACTTCCGGGGTTAGTGTTAAGTGTATATATATAGTTATAGTCATTCCTGAGTCCTCGGAATAGTGCCTCCACATGTGTCATGGTTCGCTTGTTCTCTGGAGAATTGTCCCGTAGGCACCGCAAAGTATTGTCAGTTTTGAAGTTGTGTCGGCGACTTAGACTTGATCGAGGAGCTGAGAACCCAAGCGCAACCACCCTGACACAAAGCAAGGCCTTAAACCCCGCAACTGAGATCTATATCACACGATACCACAGCAGCGCAAACTTCGCCCGCCCACATACAC